>JAHWFP010224136.1:9744-20159 GCA_023313725.1 Lithobius niger | reverse complement strand
GTCGTTCTACAATAATCGTCTTCTTTCACGCAGAGAACTTTACTTTCGCCAAGTTTGTTACGGATAGTTGGGGGGGGGGGGAGGAGGCAAAACTGATGTATCCATCCAGGCGGAGGAAGAAAATACCCTTCCTACGAACACTATACGAACATTGTGAACGCATTTGTTGAAAATTTATAGACTTCGTCTTGTGCAAAGAGGAATTACGAATTTAGCCAAGAAATCGCTACAGTACAACGAGGCGGTATTATGCAAATCGAAAAGTGTTAATTTTAAAGTTTAAAGGAGACTGTATATTCTCGTTTCAAATACAACTCGAGTGTAGTTTAAGAATTGATAAATTTTCTTAACTACTCGTTACATTCTCAAGCTGAGAAAAACACTTCGCTTCGCACAAGTGCTCGGTATTTTTTCAGCTTTGGAATTCAACTCGTGATTGAGAAAATGAATCGATAAAAAACTATGCTATCATGATATTACAACTGATAAAATAGGATCACGTTTCAGGCTAAGTGTATGGGGTCGCGATATAATGAATGGTTGAAGCATAAGATAACTATGACGTGGCTATATACCTGGTAAGTTCTGCTTCGTTTCCCACTTCAAGCTCTCGGTGTCTTGGTTGGGAAGCGAAGGACGTCCATTTTATTTCGAATCCTCATAATACAAGTCATGGTGCCACCCTAAAATTAAACATCGTCTCGCCTATCTCTCTCCCGATATACCAACTAACTGGAAAAATACAGCCGAGTACCCTTTGTGGAGGACAGCATGTACGGATAATAAATTGAGCCCCTCATGATGAGTTTAGAAGCCTCTGGTCTCTGATGGTAGCGTATTCCCAATCTCTAAGGAATTAGAGCTTGTTCGTTTTGACCGGAGTTTATCGCCGCCGAGTCGCCGTGTTAAAGCACGGGCCTAAGCGACTAATTATTTGCGTAGGAAAGGGAGATTAAAGTCGAGGAATCCTTTCGACAACACGAGTGTAATTAGAAATTTGTGATGTGTTGTATGTGTGGATCTGCATTCAGAGCAATCGAATAGCGAACGGTAAATGTGCAGCATTTGTCCTGAATCAGCGAAATTTTTGTACTGGAAAAATTCGTGGAAACGTGCCATTTTTACACGGAAAGAAAAGAAGACAATAAATAAACACTACTGCTTCCTAAAACAAGTACGTGGAACTGGTCACAATTTTAATTTTCACCCTAATTTTAGGGTTTGTTCACAAATATTCCAAGATTAAAAAAAATGGAAGGAATTGGAAGTTGTTTCCTTCAGTGCTCCGCCCACACTGAATACCTGTAGAAATTCCGAATTGGGGGGGGGGGGTTGTTTTGGCGTAAAGCGACAATTGTATTAAGGCCTGCTTCGTATCCCTTCAACACCTGCTTATACGTATTTCTCAACCATAGGCTAAACAAAAGCTAAATATCCACTTTAATTAAAAACCTTTATCAGTTAGCTTCACCATTTAGCTCTACGTTATCATTGTAGGGACAGATCCTGCAGGACCACTGGGCGTTCGCCGTTTGCTGCAGTTGACCTTGCCTGCCAGACCTTTCACTCGGCTTGCTTTTTCCCTCCAAGAAACTCACAGTTGCACCGAAGTTGTATAGTGTATTAGCACCAACTTAATTGTTCAACAATGTAATGATGCTGTAACTTACGTAACCGGCATTGGAGCTCGAGGGTTGCCATGCCAACAATGTGACTACCCAATGCTAGGGTAACAACTGCTTTTCTCAACCTTCATTCCGTTTCAACCAAAGACGCTTACGCAAACGCAAAAAAGAAAACTAGTGTCTCCCCTATCGCTGACTCATAATGCAAAAAATAAGCATCTTAAACTAAGATGTGATATATCCACCCGTTTTTAAGACGTTTTTGGCATCTTACAGTAAGACGGTATTGCCGTCTTATGGTAAGATGCTTTGGCATCTTAAATATTGTGCATCCGTTTTGAAGATGTTTTAGCCATCTTAGCAGTTTGGCGTTTTAAATGCCAACGCTTTGGTAGGCATCATTTCAATTGTTTGATTGAAGTCCTCTTTCCAGCAAAACTAAACTATTAATTTCTCCGTTCCCATTCAATTTATTTCCACCAAACTTGGCCACATAGTAGATAGGTATGGAAGGTATATTTATGCAACTTTTATGCAATTCCGTGTAAGAGTAAACGTAGGGAACGACACGTAAATTTGAAAACTGTTCACTTGTTGTTGTTGTTCTTGTTCTTGTTATTGTGGGACACGGTTTCAGAAAAAACTACTGCACCTACCTAAAATCTGAAACATGATCTAAGCCAGAAATTTCTTTGGGCTTCATCTTCACAGAGATCACTTTTTCGATTGGTCGAGCCATTCCGGAGTTACATTGTTTTACATTGTTTTAACCATTGTTATAATTAGAGAACTTTGCCACTCAGCAAACGCCAGATTCATTCTTCGTGCACGTGTTATGTCTTTGCTATAAGGTTGATCGTTGAAGGGTATTGCATAGGGGCCACAACCCTTAATAACCAAGTTCGAAAGAATCCGTGTTTCGGCTAAACGGATATAGTTTTAAACCAAACTAACCAACGTTGTTAATTTCGAGGCCAAACTGGCAGCTAGAAATGGTAGAATGTCGTATGTATTTTGTGGATTCAATCTATCACAGCTGAGCTGAATTGTTGTGGGCTACAACAATCGACTGCATGCATAAACCATTGTAGCACGACGCCATAGCTGTAAAAAAAGGTACACGGATTACAAACAAAAACGTCAAGTGTGCTGTAAAAAAAAAGGGGGTTAAATGATTGAAGTTTCACTTTACTTGTTAAAATGTACACGGATAAAAATTGATGATTTTTAATTAAAATAAGCAAATGTAAAATTGAGAAAATTGTAGCTCAAATTGTAACAAAGTGCTGTTGTGCTTTACGAATCAATGCTCAACAGCACTTTGACAGATGTAGTTTTCTCAATCGTACATTTGCTTATTTCAATTAAAAATCATCAATTTATATCCGTGTTCATTTTAACAAGTAAAACTTCAATCATATAACCTCTTTTTTACAGCACACTTGACGTTTTTGTTTGTCAGCGGTTCAAATCTGACAGACTCGTCATCTTAGCTGCGAACAACGTTTGGAAGAAGACGTAACAATCACAATACATCTTAGTCCTTATAACTTGATTGTAGATCAATGCATGGTAACATCGTGTTAAGGATGAAATCAAAGCGAATGTAAGATCAAGTAAGTTAGCCACCCCAGCCTAACGCAGCATCTACAATCGTTATGGAAGTCAAAAGAGTTTACTACTTTTGTTAACTGTGAAGACGGTTTTAGCATTCGTTTAGGTTATTCAGAAGCTGTAGAAAGAATAACACCGTTTGATTTTTTAAAAACATGACTACAGTTTTCTTAGGATTGGCACAATAATTGTTTTCACTCGAGGTAAAATAAAGCAGCAGTGAAGTTTCAGAGCTTTTGGGTTTAGTGCTGAAACATTGCAATTTATTTATTTTCCAACTCAGTAACTTGCCCTCTTAAAATGTTGGCAAATTCACTTCATTTCTGATTTAATACATTGTGCCATATTAAAACGATGGCATCGTTTCTTGTTTCACAACTTTAAAAAAATTACCATCTTATAGTGTCCGCATCCTATCTTGAGTTTACCCCAGAACGAACACATATAATCAGTTGTAAGTTTTTGGTAGGAGAGTGCCTTGTTGATATCCAAGACGGTTACAAAAACAATGGCGGCCGTCGATTAAAGCCGTTCCCTCCAGTAAGACGTAGCCGCTCATAAAATACCTGCAGGACTCGAGATACGCCGCGCAGACAATAAAATGTTGCCGTCTTTGCCAGTTACTCCACTTAAAATAAGCTGCCATCTTACAATTTTGTAACTTACTCTCTTCTCCAACTTAAAAATAAACCAGCATAGTGCGTGGACATCTGAAACTGCTGCCATCACACACTGCATGAATTTGGCAACTGAAAACTGTGGCGTCTTAAACAGCTACACATCTTAAAAATTTATTTTGTGTGCTTTCCATCTGATAATAAGATGCATCTCACATTTAATGGCCTCTTAAATGAATTAGGACGCATGTTAAACTGGTGGTGTCTTAAATCTTCAAAGCACAGATCCATTCCATCTTAAATTAAGACGGTTTTACGATTTTCAGGACGCTCATCAACCAAAACAACTGAATTTCAGATGCATCTTACGAATTTTAAGATGCTTATTTTTTTACAGTGCATAATCCGGTACGAATTATGAACGTTGTGGAGATGGCGTAGGCTCAACTCTTGCGCGTGATTCGCGCTGGGTTTTTGTCCTCTCCGGAATTACCAACCTGGTTATTCAATAGCGGAATTTGTAAATAGGTCAAGTTCGTTGGTCAATTCTCTCCCCTTTTTTCGCGTGATCGTGGAAACAGCAACTCTGATTTCTTTTCTGCCTCTGCTTGTATCCACGACAAAAACCGCTTGTAGCTTTGTCCGTAGACATAGGGATACCAGATCAGATGAGGATACGAAAGGCGAACCGTTTCCAGTGCTTCTACTTTCCGCTCACTCATCGCATGAAAGCTAGGGAAGGGCCAAAATTGTCCTGTCTTCCTTAGGCTTTTACCCTGGTCAAAGACTGAGTTTACACTTTTACAACGGTAGGGTGAAGAAAGGATTTGGTGAAGTGGTAATTAAGTTTTAGTTTTGTAGTGAATCTACGTTTAAGGAGGTGAGAAAAAAAGAATAAAGCGGAGAGAACTGTTCAAAAATTTGAAAGAGGAGAGAACCGATTGTTAAGAAATGAGCCATTGTCTTTTCGTCTCTCAAAACAGACCCACTGAATGTAGTTTATCTCTGGCTTTCATCTTCCCCATCTCCACTAGTTTTCACTTATCTACCTCTTCTCCCTTCATTGTTTTGTAACACTACTCTACCGCGAGGAACCTCGCCCTTCAAAGGAAGGTCTCCAACCTGGTTTCCGTTCCCTCTTTCCTTCTTTTCTCTTCCTTCCTCTTCCTTAGGAAATTGCAATTTAAAGTGATGGTGAAAAAAATTTGCTGCGATTATTACTTTTATCTATACTTCTCTTAAAGCCTAGCCTGACCTCAACAGATCAGAAACGGTGGCTGAAAATTTGAGTCCTTGGGCTATCTTTATGATGTCACTTCTGTCGATACCGTTCGCCATTGGGCTGCAGGGTGCTGTCCAGGTGAGGAGGATGCTGATGAAGATATAGGCAATCATTATTACAACCAATCCAAACTCAGTTAATTAAAGCGACAACATGTTTATTCTTTTTCATGCATGCATTCTTGCACGATGCAATGACAAAGGACGAGCGAAAGGCAATGTGAAGAGTAATGGACATTACGTAGTAACAATCATTAACAATCGAAATATTGCGACAAGCGTTGTTGACCAAAAAGCTGGGCTATCAAACGCTCGGTGCCAAGTCCCAACAGACGGAAACAAACGCCAACGCAACAACAAACGGGGCGGTGTCACAATTCCGTCCTGCAAGACCAGCGTATGTTATGCTGGGACCACCAAGTTATTTTTTTTATTTGTGTTAGATTCGGTGCTATCTATTTGTATTATCTTTTTTAGATTTCGGTTGCTATAACTACAATTTTTTTTTAAATTGCCTTTTAGTGAATTTTACACCCAAAGCAGCTTGATTGTAAAGGTAGAATTTCATAGTGTTACGTAGCAGGGTTGGCAATTTCCCGGAAAAAAACTAGTTTTGGACAGGGCACTGGTAAATACCGGTATAATAAACCTGGTAAATACCGGCTAGTGGGAAAAATGTTATTTTTTTTTTACTGTATGCATTTTTTAAGTTTGGAGCCTAACTTCTCATTAACACTAATATAATAATAATAATATAATAATAGTAGTACTCAGTAATTCTATTTGAAACCAAAATTCAAGTAACAGAATGTAGTGAAACTACTAGCATAGAAACTTTCATTATGAGAATTTTTAGCATATCAATTATAATTTTTGTACTCGTAACACACACTTATGTTCATTTTCCTATGTAAACGTTGCATCAGCAAACATATTTTGAATCTAATCTTTTGAATTGAAGACAGTTTTAATTACATTTAACACTATTTAATTTTTAAAACTAATATAATTAAATTTTAAAAGTATTTTTGTCTTTAACTGAAAAAAAACTGGGAAAAAGTAGTCTATCCCGGGGCGGTAAAAACCTGGTAAAAACCTCCCCTGCTAAATACCATGCCAATCCTGTTACGTAGCGCACTAGCGTGTGAGGTACACAGTATAAATAGGTTAAAACGCAACATTTTAAACTAGTTCAATAGTTTGGTAAGAACTAGGGTGGTATCTGATCGCCTTCAAACCTCTAACTATCGTTTAGGATTAATAAAAATATTATTGCCAAATGCTTTCGCAACATTTTGTCTGACGATGCTTCAAGAATTTCGCCTCTAGCATCGCAATACGAATGCCCCCGGTGTAATGACTAACTTAACCCGGAGTATATAGGTAAGTTCGTCATTACCTACTCCGAAACCCAACAAAATAGAATCGAGGTCCTATTCCTCGCAGTTCTTGCTAAGATACTCACTGAGAAGGATGTTGATTTTGGTTGCTAAGGGTGATGATCGACTATACCAAAGGGCGAACCGTTGATGACCTTTTACATCAATGAACTTTACTCATCAATCTCACTTTGTCGTAGATATTGGAGTTGAAAGCAAACATCTCTCGGCTATTTATAAAGTTTCCAGTGAGATTGCAGTTAGGATTTCAGTATCGCTGTAATCCATCAATAATTATCAATATTAGCATGCGGCCGAGATATTGACGATGGGCGCTGCATTTGAAACATTTATTGCAGTTGAAGAGACCAAGAGGTCGGTCAATAAATAGTTTGGGAGAGTTTATTGATTTGCTGCCGAAATTAAACGGCGAAATTAATCTTCGTTTGTAACAACTAATGAGTAACACAAGGTGGAAACCGCTGTTGACGCAGGCCTGCAGGATGCCTGAGCCCCCCCCCCCCTCCACCCCAGTTTATGAAACTGTACCTGGAAATAATTTTAAACCTAGTTTGACAGAAAACTAAAACTATTGGAGAATTTATTTTATTTGCTTTAGGAAAGAGTTTTCATAAATTTCCAATTTAGCTATGCTGACTGTTTTATAAAATGACCTCCACCATCCCCATGTTGCAAACGGTGCATCAAAATTACCAAGTTAGCAATGCTGACTGTTTTGTAAAATGATCTCCCCCATCCCCATGTTGCAAATGGTGCATCAAACACCACCCGTGCACTCAATTACTTTTAGCAGGCTAATAAGCTCTGATTGAGTGATCGAACCCGTCTGCGTATTTTTGCGCGTTTTGAATATTTAATCGAGTTTCACTGATCCTTTAATTTTAATCTTCCTGCGGTTTATGCCCTCGGTTTATGCATCATTTAAACTGTTATATTTTGCTGGCTTGTAAACGCTGATTGAGTAATCGAACCCGTCTGTGTATTTTTGCACGTTTCGAATATTTATCCGATCTATATATATAATACGCTTAGGTTGGGCAAGCAAATTCATCATTATTATGCACTACTATGAAAGAGGGCGAGCGACCGACAATGTCAAACAAACAGACGTGCCCTATAACAATCGACCTATTGCATTAACAAAGCTAGCTCTTAAGAGCCGACTTGGAAGAGTTTCGAAGTTGGTTGAGTAACAATCACTGCATGCACAACCGTTGTTGGATTTGTTGGGCTTGGTATCAGAACAGAGAAACGTCCTCCATTGAAAATAAACCTTTACTTCCATGACGCAAATCAGCAGGGGTTCAAAGAGGGAGCAGAGATGGGGATATTCAGACCACACAATAGGGGAAACCGTGACCCACTACAGTGTTACGCTCAGGTATGCGGGAACCAGCTAGCCGGCGTATGTTACGCCGGGGGTTTCGCTAATCCTTTAATTTTGATCGTCCAGCATCGTCTGAACAATTCTTTGTCGCTGGCTATTAATATTAGGTGAGGTAAATAAAGTTGCATTGTTTACAGTGCATGGTCTTATTGTTGCCGGCCTTTGGCAACGTAGCAATAATGATCCTCGTGCACTGCTGGTTAAAAGTGGTTGAAAGTGCTTATTGTATTGTTGGTTAGACGGGACTGCAGAATCAGTAAGGGCTTATAAGGTATAGATGAAGGGAGCGATATGATGGACGTGCATGCGAAGCCGCTTTCTCGTTGTTTTCTGCTTCCTTTGCCCCTCATCTGTATTTTACGTCTGAAATCCTGTTGAATTTTCTAACAAATCAATAAAATTAGTTAAGGGGCTCCGGGGCTAGTGGCAAACACGCTCATCACTAGGGGTCGGACGAATATTCGAATACTCGTTCGTTAAGAGCATATTCGAATACGCTATATATACCATTCGAATATTCGCAAAATAAAAATTCCGTGTAATTTTACGTTCTTCAAAATTTTTTATTTGGTTTTTAAGTCTCGCTTTTGGCTTCTTGAGTCTCGCCCGTCCGTACTATGCTTCCTTCTCTTCCCCTTTCCCTTCCCTCACTACCAATCCAAGTGTAGTGGCATTCCACGTGTTATGGATTGTCGCTTGCAAGCGAGGGGAGGGGGTGGGAGTTGAGATGAAGGATTAAGTGCACAGTAGTTCTCCCTAAAATATTTTAAGATCTAAAGAATGGGGAAGTGAATCAGGGCCACGGTAACCAGTTGATATAGATGACGTCAACTTAAACATCATACGTGAAAGGAAAAGATACTCGGGTTGATTACAGTCAGTCCGTACTGCAGTAGACAATTCATCTTTTTTTTTTTGGGAGGGGGGGGGATGTGTTAATTACGCCTTCCAAGTTGCCATGTCTAGTAGATTTAATAAAACTTGTGGTCATATTACGCATACGCTTTGCATTGCTAAAAACTAAATAAAACTTATCTATTTAATGGAAAAAGGATTTTCTTTGGGGGCCAGGTCGAAACATGGTAAATGTTTTGAACGAATATTCGAATATTTTTTTTTGGGCGAATATTCGAATACGTTTTTACCCTCTTCGTCCGTCCCCTACTCACTACTGTGTATTATTTCATACACTATTCCTATTCTCTTCGCCGCTGTTACCAACTGCATAGGTTACAGATACATGAAAAGAGAAAAATGCCTTAAGTGCAACAACCGTCCCGAAAGCACGTGTGTTACGTTCTTATGAACGGTCAAAATCCTTTGGTACTGGAAGACAAATTCAAACAATACGTCAGTCTTTTTGCCGTGTGTTCCATTTCCTTGAAGTGTTAAAGCATTGGCAAAATAGGACCTCTTGGGATGGTAGCTTAGTCCACGCCAAGTACAGCGTACGCCCTATGCATTCCGCCAACTCCGTAGATTCTTTTGCGCACTGCTGAAATCGCTTTACACAACCGGAACTCAGTACTTCTAGTCTTCACAGCTTTTATCGTTAGAAACCCACTTTTATCGTTAGAAACCCACAGTTTTTATCGTTAGAAACCCACAGAAAGGCCGCCCGCGCGCTGAGCGACTTGGCCGCGCGGTCAGATCACTGCAGCCAGTGAGAATGATTACCGTTTATGTAAAACCACGCACTAATCATTTTCATTGGCTGCAGCAACCTGGCCGCGCGGCCAAGTCCTCAGTGTGCGGGCGGCCTCAGCGTCACAAAACGTTTTGCGTACGTACCACTTACTGTACAGTATGTGTGAACATGTCAGTGTATACTGACACAATAAGAATGGTTTTAAGAGTTAATTAAAAAGAGTTTTGTTATTTCCAACGTGAGGGTTTGCTGGGTTCTTTGGGGAAACCAACCCATCATTACGAGGTACCGCGACGGAATACCACTCGTCAAAATGCCACTACGACAAAATGCCACCGGACAAAATGCCACCCTCTACCGACAAAATGCCTCTTCAAAATTTTTTACTGATTTTTTTACTGATCTTTTTTTAAAAAGTCGCAATGACATCGTCTCGTTTAAACACTCTGCACCGAATTTGAGGAAGGTATGAAAGATATTCCAACTTTCCTCCGAGCTGTTGGACAACAATCCGATTTTAAACGAGAGGATGGATGACATTGTGACTTTTTAAAATGTTTATACTTTTTGCAATATACAGTATGGTGCAAAAGTCTGGAGAAGTCTACTGCCATTCCAAATCTACTAAGAGGAGAACCACGAAAATGTACATACATATACTATGGGTCGGGGGGACATGTAATGATGCTAGATTAAATGACCTTGGATTGGTCCTTCGAGGTCATCATGATGCTAAATTTTGAACTACACGTCGTAGAAGTGGTGTAAATTGGATACGTTTACAGTTCTCAGCAACTATCCAATTTACACACTTTTCTACGACGTGTAGTTCAAAATTTAGCA
>JAHWFP010224135.1:61743-102696 GCA_023313725.1 Lithobius niger | reverse complement strand
AATTAGCATTGAATCTAATAGACATCTGGCTTATTAGCACACGTTTCTGTTAGTATAGTTCTTTGGCAGAACATAAACAAAAAACTAATTCACCCTGCTTAGTCAAAAAATTCGTAAGTCTGTTAAATGGCTTTGCGAAGGAGGTTTTTTTTGTTTTTGTGGCTAGGGCAAACAGATCCTTGGGAAAAAAATACAGCCAAATTTGCCATAAAAACAGGAAAAAAATTTCTGGTAACGAGATCAGATCGTGTCACCGACCTACGTGTAGCACGGATAGCTGGATATTTTCAACTGGTTGACTTTCCGAATTTTATTAACCTAGAGAAAAATCATGAAAAACCTTCCTTCCTTAATGCTTAAATGTTCTATATTTAAAATTTGAATTTTTTCAGATGAATGGATACTTCGTAAATTGGGGCCAACCGCATTGCCACATTTCGAAAAGGAGCTGAAAATGAAAGGAATTTTATTGTTCTTGTTAAGCCTTTCTGTTGGTACATTACTTACTTGACCCTATTACACAGATAATTCTAGTGTGTCCACATTGCTGGCTCCTGTGCGGGTTGAGGAAGTGGGGGAGTAGGGCACAGCTAACCTATACCAAATGATAGATTGCTTTTTTTAACTCACTTCAGAATACACCCAAAGTACGGTAGGCAGGGAAAAAAATGTCACCAAAGCAACCACAATCTTAAAAATGTAAAAAAAAAAATTAAATTGGTTAAAAAATAGGAGTCGATGGCCATCGCAAGACTGAAAGAAAGGCTTAAAGAAATAAACGATGGGTTAAAGAAAGGAAAAAAAGATACAAGCTACAGGATTCGCACTGGGGACTTCTGGCACTGCAGGTGTGGACACTACCGCTGCGCTACAGGCACAACACCGGAACTGCTTTCGAATCATTCCTAAAGCTATACAAAGCTGAAGGCGGGAAATGTGTTGTCTATTGTCTATTGGAGATAGCTGTTTTCGTTAATAAGCCAAACGTTTTCTCTTCAAACGTCTCACAAACACTTAAGATATGAGTTTGACAATGTGGCATGGCAAGAACTAATGTGTGTCTCGTCGAAATTTAGTATATTCTACTGACTGTGAAGAAAGCCACAATCCATCCATCCATCTTGTCCGGCCGACGGCCCTAAATGGATTCAAAATGTAAATAACCTAACAGCTTTTTTTTAAAGGCCTAAAACAAAGGAAGAAAGATGGTGTTCTTAGCTAAATAGGCTTACATTAGCAATATTTCTGCAATGTAAGTAAAATAACTTTAAAGAAAGACGACTGCCAAGACTGCCAAGGCTGCAAGACTGCTCACTAAGATAAATACCAACGTGGCTACCCACTGACCTAAATACAATCTTAAGAATCCAAGTTCAGGAAAAGAATTCTTGGTAACGTCGCATCCTTTTGGGTCGAAAACCAAGCCCCTCAACAACTGTGATGTGCTTTGCTCGCTACTTCCCAAGGAAAAGTCGCTTTTCATAACTGAACTTAGTATTTTGTCTTGTTAATAAGCGTACGTCATGGTGTGGAAAGGATTATCATTCCTGTTCTGATTTTTTCATATGTTTGGATTTAAAGGAAAAAGATTTTTAAGTATTTTCAAATGCTAGTGCTCCGTGGCTTTGTATTTGATCTGTGTTTCGTCTGTCTATTTTTGTTTCGAATTGCTTTATCAAAGACAGTCGTGTAATAATTGCAGATTGCAGCAGTACGGACCTCAACCTATTGCATCAAAATGATGGCAATCAAATGACTATACTCGTAACTACTGCACAGAGAATATGTGTGACTATTGCTGCACGCAACATTGTCGGGTTGCCAATGTAAACAATCGTGCAAACAATAAATGGTGGAAACACAACCAAATCAACAGCCCAAAACAACTTTATTACAGAACCATTTTACGATTCTATATAGCAACATCTCAAAGAAACAACTCGTTATGGGTCCACCATGCTATAAAACACTTCACCAGAACAAGCCTGTAACCAAACAAATTGAGAATATGTTTGGTTACGAACTTGTTCCGATAGACAGAGTTTCTCCAGCATTGTACTTGTTTGTGTAACTTAAACGTTGAGTTTTACAACCAAAAAAATGCTTTCTACAATATAGTTGTTATGGGCTGTTAATATCCTTATTTCTCTGTTGTATACCTCTTGTCCATTGATGGTGTAGAGTTTCTTCGCCCTCTTCATCTTCAAGGCCTGACCAAGGTCTTCTAGCACTTCCTCCCACGGCTGAGCCGTACGAAGATTCAGTAGGATACGACTCTGGTAAAGAAAAAAGAAAAGAAAAACACCACAGTTACTTTAAAGTTCCAAGACATAGTGTGCGTTGGCAATTGAATTAAAATATATTCTTGACTTAGTTTTTTTGATGCACATTGAAAAGGGTGCCACCGGACAGAACGCCAAAATATTGAAGAGCAGGAGGAGGGAACATGAGTTCTTGGAGGAAACTTTATCAATTAGACAGGTAGAATACTTACAGATTATTAAAACACGAAGCCAGAAGACAGAGTAAAAAAGCACACAAATACTGGGTACAAAATATAAGTATATTTTTTACTCTGGCTGTGCTTCTAGCTTCGTGTTTTTAGTATTACAACGTATAACACATCCATCGATTGTTGTTACCCACAGGCAGTGGTGCCCATACTCCCCTGGTCCAGTGAGGAGTTACCCCAACCCCCAAGTGTAAAGATGGTACTCCCATCTGTCCGACTAGGACTAGTGGTTCGGGTGTCACAACCCCCCCTCCCACCCACACACACACACACACACACACAGACAAACACACACTTTCGGCCATGTTATTTTCATACGCTTTATTTCTATCCCGTCAGCTCATAACACCGGGTACTGCAGAAACAGCATCTACTGTTCTGTTTCGTTTTCAATCAATATTCAACCATGCATAAAATTGTAAACTAAAACATAATTTTTGTTTTTCTAGATTGATGTGTTGTGTTGACTGTTGACGGGTTATGTTGTGTTGCGGTTACTGGTGATGTGTTGTTGTTACAAATAAATGTATCGAATTTTTCTAACCCCCCCCCCACCCTAAAATTACAGCGAGGAGTTGCACCACTGCCCACATAACAGGCTACTACTGACCGATGAGATATCTCAAAAAACTTTCCTCCCTCATCCACCTCATTTCAACTGCTGCCGAGTATGCTTCTTTTCCTTTTGGTGACAAGTTAGAAGGAAGTCAACAACAAGTGCTGAGTCGTCAGATTAATTGGTTCTGCGTTACTTGGAACCTGGATCGAATTCAGTGACCGAAAAAAAAAAACTCCAAACGTCATTTGAGGTTGTGAAAAAAATATGGGTAGGTAACTGTATAGAAAGGTCATTGCATGGCCTGCTAAGATAGAAGGTGCTTGTGTCGCATCTACCAGAGCTATTGGTGGGACTGTTTGCTTTTCACTTAGTGATGTGCTGGCGTTTGGATGCAGTGATGCGAAAGACAAACACGTTTACTTTTGAATAAGATAAGTCCTCGTAAACAATTTTAAATGGAGAATTATTATCGAACCACATAATTTGTGGGGTTTTCTTTCGAAGGAAATGTTCTAGAAAATTAAGGTTTCCACAATTTTTATAAATTGTAATATGTTTATGAGGGCTTATCTTTTTCGAATCTAAAGGATCCACAGCACTAATTTTAGATGTTTATTTTGATGCCACTGAAATCTCACAAATTTGTACTCAGTGCTCTATCATAATGTAATTCCGTGATTTACTTTGGTGAATGTGCTATAAAAGTTACCAATTCTACATCCAGTTTCGTCTGAACTGAAGTTTCTACTCTCTTGAAAATGTCTCTGAAGTGAGTCGAAACGTCAAGTTCTGTGTTTTTATGCGTACTATAACTAGACATAAAGTAGTTGTTTTCTACTTATGTCTAGTTTTAGTATACGTAACAACGACATAAGTTGTATGTAACATATTCTATAATACATTAGTTTATTGTGTGTATTAACATACCGGACACCTACGATTTCTGCCTGTTCTCTAGGTCCTATTTCAAAATATTTGAGATAGGAGTTCATTTCTGACGCACATTGATGCGCATTGACGCACTGCTCGTGGACCCTACCCCCCCCCCCCCCTCGGAGCTCTACTTGCAGGGTGTGCAGATACTGTTGAAGTGTGTAATGGTGTTGAGTGTTTGTTGGCATTAGATCGTTGTAGGAAGGCGCATGGCTATGGGCCAAGGCCCCAATAAACATATATTCATTCCAAATAGGAACAAAATTTTCTTGTGTCCATACAAAAAACACAGACATACAAAATCCAAATTCAATTGAGTATTAAGAACTTGCTTCGCTCGTTTGGCCAATTACTCGACTTCTAAAACGTTCCTAAATACAATAAAACCTATTAAAACTGTTGCCAACAGCATTTTGCACAAATAAAACAAATAACAAAATTTCGAACTATGGTTAATAATTTTTGTCACTAAGTAGAGAGTAACATACAGCTAATTTTTATGAGTTTGCATCGAATGATTTTATCCAAAAGAAATATCTGAACTTGATCTTGATCTGAAAAGTTTAAAATATAACATACAAAAATCACAATAATTTAAATTATCACTAACGTCCAAATAGTTGGTTAACATTCCCAGCTAGTGGCAAGAAAAGTAATGAAAGATAGAGTTTTGAATTTTTTTTTAATTCTATAAAAGGCAGCATGCGGCAGGTTTAGTTGTTCTTTTCGTATTAAATAGAGTTTTAAAATTTCAGTTATTAGTAAAGGCTATGCAACTAGGGTCTCCCAATATTAAAGCCGAAGTTTCGATGCTTAATTTCTCCGCCGTCTTTCAACATTTTTTACTGAAATTTAGCATATGAGCTTTGTGGGACTTGACCAACTTGTGTACCAACTTTTATTAATTTCCGATTTGACGCATCGAAGATCTGAATTTGAGCATCGAAAATCTGATCGTGATTTTCATTTTGGCTGCTTGTTCTTGTATGTACTTAGCATGACACATTTCTACTACGCTCGCTACAGATCAAACTATTTGTCCTATAAAGCTGGTTCTCGGCTCATTTTACAGGTATTGCTTTGTAGATGTGCCCTTTCCATAAGGACTTTTCTAATTGGTCAAATGGTTCAGGGGTTATGGAACTCTAAGCTACCAGATTGATTGTTTGACATTGTTTTAAATATTGTTTTTATGCTACAATGGCAATCAGCAAACGCATGGAACACTGACTAACATAAAAAAAAAAGGGTTTAACGAGCGTTAACCACTCATGGTCATCTGCCCGAAGCCCTAAGGCCCTAACATTAAGCAAATTATAACAATGCTGGTAAGCCAACAATACACCCACACGTGAAGAGGAAGCATTATCAAGACACACGCTAGTGTGTCGCCCGCCACGATAACATTCTGATAAAATATATATATGAGCATGGCGACCACTAGACACGTTGTGTCTGTACAGCTAAAGCACTTTGGCTGTTTTCAGGCATCTGAGGATAGATAACTATGCGACAGACTGGAACTTGTTTGATCGGGTAACGTTGGTCGCCTGACAACATAAAAGTCACTATTAATGACACAGCTTACCGTTTTCTGGTTGAAAAAACGACGTGAATAACGTTGATATTTGCCTAATTTAGACACACGCTAGTGTGTCGCCGCCAAATAATAGTAGATCATCCGATTGTAGACATCAGATTGTTAAAAAATGATTGTTGATGAAAAAAGGCGGCCTTTACAAGCAGACTGTGTCTTTTAACTGAAAAAAACTTATACGTGATTTCAGCATACTGGTGTAAATTCCCCATGCGGTAGAAATGTTTGCAAATCGTTTGAATCAGGTGTCTTGGGTCCAGTAACGAAGAAAACGTCAACACGAAAAGGTGGGAACGTGTCCTTCATGGAGAAAAAGTGCCCTCAAGAACGTTGAGTGTTACTAGTAACTAGTAACTAGCTAATCATCAGGCTCCCATGTTAATTCTCATAGGGTATAAAGACACCTCTACAGCTCATTAGGGAAAGTTACCAGATCTAAATTTCGGCAGACAAGTAAAGCGTTATATGGGAAAGTGCCTTTTTCTAAAATGGGGGTTGCAGCTAGACGCACGTGGCCCTGAAGTGGCTCGTAAGTGCAAAATTATTGTTGTAACCATTGTTTGTATTGTCAACCAACAGTAGATTATAACATGCTTAAGTGTTACACGCTTATTGTTTCAGTACTTCATTGTCAGAACGCACCGTTTTTGCAAATAGGTGGTTCACTAAGAGACAGAATATCTTTATCTTTTATTGCAAAGGTTGGTCTTTTTTTTTTTACGGTACACGAATCCAAACTGAATTATCTGCCCCACGACGATAAAAGGGACAATTTTGCTGGAAAGAAAATAAGGAAACAAAATGCGCATCGTAAGCACAGGTGGGAACGTGTTCTTTATGGAGAAAAAGTGTCCTCAATAACGTGACGCGGACATTTTATTTTATGTAGACTTACTGTACTTGCAGTCCAGTGTAAGTGGCGAGTAATTTTAAGCAGCTGGTGAGTTGATTAGTTTTAGTAATCTTCGTCTGCCACCAGAATATTAGAACTGTATGAACATTTACCATTCCGTGAGTTTGTAGTATGCGTTCATGATTGAATGATTAACGTTAACCTCGGGAGGGCCAAGTGAAGGGGGATGCGCTGATTGAGTGATCGAAGCGAACGAAAATCAGCGTTTGTTATCCAGTGCGCTCAAAAATTGGGTTAAATAAACTTAAGCATGTGAAACATGGGCATACAATAAGCCAAACCGTGTCCATTTGGCTGGTGTAACGGCTAATTGGGCAATGGTAAACGTAAAAATTATGAATTAGAAAATGTAGAGACACTCCAGACAAAAAAGGTAGAGGTGACTATTAGACAGTGGAATTCTTTGTATTCACAGGCCTATGAAAGTTGTGATATCCACCCAAAACCAAAACTGGTATAAGAGTAGCCGCCAAGTTTCCAAAAAGGGTCGGCCTTTTAAAGTAGTGATATCATTCAACCAGGAAAAGGCCGCCAAGGTTAATCCTATTAGCCAAGTTAATAGCACGGAATAATACTTTGGACGTAAAATGAAAACTTGAAGATTGCTACCGCTAGTAGCAATCTTCTAGTTTTCATTTAACTTTCGAACTATTAGTAGGTGCGATTAACTTGGCTAATAGGATTTACCTTGGTGGCCTTTTCCTAGTTGAATGATATCACTACTTTGAAAGGCCGACACTTTTTGGAAACTTGGCGGCTGCTCTTATACCAGTTTTGGTTTTGGGTGGATTACTTACTACGTACGATTAACGCTTTTTTTTGTATCACGAAAATAAATTCTTCCATACAGTGAATAAAGCTGGTTTTTAGCTCATTTTACAGGTATTTTTCTGTAGGTGTGCCCTTTTCATATGGATCTCTCTAATTGGTCAAGTGGTTCAGGGGTTAGGAAGAGAAAAAATTTATTGGGGTTCAGCCCGTAGTTACATGCCCACTACACAACTACTACATTGTGACATCAAACCAAGCAACCATTGAACGTAACCCCACAAGAGGCAAGAGGACCTACACAAGGACAGAAATAGCTTTAACAAATCTCGTGATGCTACGCAACCGCTGAATATCTCGCTTATGGCAACCCGCATGTCCACCGACGGCGCTTCCTGAATCCAACGCAAAAGCTGTCTGCGTTAACTGTCCACCGCGAGCAGCTCAGCAACAAGTGCGACACACTTGCCTGTCCACCACAAACACAAGCAGACGCCGCACTCCAGCCCATGCGCATCCTGTGCGACTGGAGAAGGCAATGACCCGTACAGAGACGTGATAGTAGCCTGGCCAACCAATAGGGTAGCACATCTAGTTTGTTCCTATATGTGCAAAAAGGGTGAATCTTGAACAGGGTGCGACCAGTGTCACAAAGAGACCATTCCTGATTCCACACCTGCAACGCCCAAGCACGCAGGTTCTGCTTCTGCGCTGCTACAGATAGAGTGAGCTCAACACAATCTATACTTTGTTCCACATTATGTTTTCAGAAAACTGACTGTATGACGCCAAGTTTTCTTCCACTACGAGTGCAAAAAAATCCGTAAACATCCCATTCGTAAACTTTGACAGTAACTATGTTGAGTCTACAAGTGTGATACCAACATATTTTTGCACTCTTTGTGCAAGAAAACGAGTCGTCATACAGTCAGTTTTCTGAAAACATAATGTGGAACAAACTATACAGCATGCCTGGCCGCCTCTTTGGCTGCTCCATCAGCACTGTCATTGCCCACGTTTCCGTCGTGACCTTTAACCCACCTCACCATCAAAAAGCTCGACTGCATGGCAGTCCAGAGCTTCCAGCAAACGCTGAAAATCATTCGGTCCGTCGCAACTAAGGACAGAACCGCGGCACGCAGGGCAGAGAGTACCGACCGAGAATCTGTTAGTATCACAACTCTCGGTAACCGCAGGTCAGCAACAACATCAAGCGCTACTGAAAGTGCGGCCGGCTCACACACAAAACTAGACAAGACATGTTGAAGCCTTCTGCGGGTAGTAAGCTTCAGCTCCGGGATAGTGACACTAATCCCTCATGCCTTCAGTCCGTGATCATACAACGCATCACAAAACACTTTGCATGCCTGGCATTCTCCTTCAGCAAACACACTCAGCGCAGCCGGACACCAAGTCTACGGACATGGTGGCTGCGCAACCGCAACTTTCACTAAAGGTGCCAAAGCCAGTGATCTCAACAGGTTTACACCACGACCCGCCGCAACTCCTAGACGGCCGCAGTCGTCAGCAGACAGAGTTGTGTAATCCAAAAAAACTTGCGCAACCGGGTCATGCTGACCCCGGCTGATGTTACGCAGACAGAGAGCTAGAAGCTTTTCATTCGCTCTGATGTGGAGGGGAAGCTCACCAGTCTAAACCCATAGGGCATGCACCGGCGTCGTCACAAGACATCCGGATATCGTTCGCAAGCAGTTATTCACACACACTTGCAAACCACGCAGATGACGCTGGGTACCAGCCAAAAACAGAAGATGATAATCAAGTGTCGCACGCACATGGATGCAATATGCTGCAAGCAGAGCACCCCTGCGGACATCACGGTGGCCCACAAGAGCTTGAAGCAATGGTGCCCTCTGATCTACCTTCTCTCGTAGCAGTCTGGCGTGCTCAGTCCACTTCAGACCCTCATCCAACCACACCCGTAAGTATTTGACTTGCTTAACCAGACGAATCATGGTGCCACCCACAACAATACTAACTGGGGTGTCACTGAGGGCCTGCCTAGCCCAAAAGACCAACATCTCAGTCTTTGCAGGAGCTAGCGACAGTTCACGAACACTCAGCTTAGCAGCTATGCGTTCAAGAGCACCATGGGCACACATTGCTAGAACACCGACAACGCTACCTACAAACCAAACTGCCACATCATCAGCATAGCAGACGATGTTGGTGTCCTCCTGCATTTCCACAAGCACCTCATTTATTGCAATCGCAAATAGCACAGGACTAAGGCAGCTGCCTTGCGACAGTCCCCGATTCCTGACTGCTTCTCTTGACCAATACCCATTAACTCTGGTGACAAAGGACCGAGTCCCGAGCAAATGCAGAATCGTAGACGCAAGTTTGGGGCCTATACACCCATACTCGCCATGGCTGCTTCCACCCAAGCAATGCTAACAGTATCATATGCTGTGCGGATATCTAGAAAGACCGCTAGCACAGACAAACCTTGAGACCAGGCTTCTGTGACACTTGTCAGAAGGAAGAGGGCTGCATCTTGCGCACTCCGTCCTGGACGATACCCAAACTGAACTCTCGATAAGCACTGATAATATTCCAGATGCCAACTCAGCCTGCATACAAGCATCAGCTCATAAACCTTGCGCACACTGGACAACAGTGCAATCGGTCGATAGTTACGCAGGTCCGACCGGACACTTCCACGTTTGTGAACTGGCACCAGGACAGTAAACATCCACGACCGTGGGATAGACGATCCGTCATGGAACTCTTGCAAGAGACTCAGTAAACCAATCCTGCCATGCTCTGACAGGGACCGTAGATCGCTGTACAACACACGATCAATCCCTGCAGCACTGCTCAGCTTGCACTTTGACAAGGCCGAGCAGTACTCCAACATGTTGAATGGAACATCAGATTCAGATGCGAAACCTGATTTCGCCACTATATGTGTTGGAACCGCTCCACTCGGCAAACAGTACACACTGGCGAACCGGCTGTTGAAGGCATCGGCTAATGCCTCACCAAGCAAGATTCTCGAACCTGGCTCACCTGACAGCAACTGCTCATAGGCCCAAATAATCGCGTATTTCGCATCTTGGGGACGAATGGCGCTTCACACTAGTGTGATTGACCCAGCACTCGCAACTGCAGCACAAACCCGCACACCATATCGTGCCTTCTCTTGACGTATTAAGTAAGATTCCTTGACTGTGACCTGTAAGCGAGCCACCCGCTATAGGACGGTTTCCTCTTCCACCTTCTATATGCCTGCCTCCTATCTTTTACCGCACAGTTGCAGACAACTGTCCACCAGACCGGATTTACACGGCCATTCTCACGCACAGTCCTAGCACCTCTGTGCTGTGTAACAGCCGGCAGGTAACGCTTACGCCACTCACCAAATACGCCGTCGGAAACCCGAGGACGTCGGTTCACCCTCGCAGGCCGACGGGGGTCAAGTAACAGAGTGACAGGGCGCAGCATAATCGGGAAATGATCACTCCCTCGCAGGTCATCCGAGATGGCAAAGCTAAAAGCTTGCGCAATCTCGGATGAGCAGAGGTAAAGGTCTAAGACCGACTCTTGCTGCATACCCCTCTGCCATCGTACAAAAGTCGGCATCTTGTTGTGTACAACAACCAAATTTCTAGACTGCACAGACTGAACCAAATGGCGACCCTTTGCGTCGCAGTGAGTCGATCTCCACGTAAAGTGGTGGGCGTTAAAATCGGCCGCAGAAAATACACGGCAAGGGAACTTGAGTAAGCAGGGCTTCCCATGCAACACCCGTCACCCTTTGGGATGCATGAAGGTAAACAACTGATACGCAACAGTTTCCCATCCACACTTTGATCGCGCAAGCATCTATCTCTTTCACACGACACAATTTCAAGGGGAGATAGGACACACTCCATTTCACAAACACCTTTACATGGGATTTAAGATGCACCACGACACAATCAACATTTGCAATATTAAAGGAAATCCCGCTAACTACATGCGCTTCCTGAACACCAAGAATATCAACGTATTTCAACAAATCCTTAACGTCACCTAACTTGTTGGAAAAGCCCCTGGCGTTCCAGGAGCCCAGGAAGAGATTACAAACGAACTGAGACAGCTACAACTACACTCTATCCTAAAGCTCACTCATACTCTCATCACGTCTCGCCCCTCAGGAGCAATCTCTTGTGCCGCACAACATTGCAACTGCAACTGCAACTGTGACATCCCTGGTACATCTGATCCACCACTCACAATACTGATACCACTTGATGCTGCTGAGCATAGCACACTACCACCATCCTTTTGCAACACTTCATCAACAGCGGATTGCTGGCTGACTATCTCAGATTGGCAACCACTGCCTTGAGAAGACTCTTCATTTGGCACACTTGGCACAGTGGGAACACAAGATTCATGGACACAAACTAATTCATGCCCTCTATCACGTGTGTCACCATCGCTTTGCACTTGCATACTGGTGTGTTCACTTTGAACTTCTTGCATCGCTGCTTTTTTACGCCTTCTGGGTGCTCTCTTGCGTTTGACTGGGGGCGCTACTAGTCGGGCACTATCTGACTCACTCGTTGTCTCATCACACAATTCACTTACTTGCACACCACTTGCTGCCGTAACTGCATCAATCTGGGCAGCAACACACACAGCAGACAGCTGCCTTGCACTATGCACACTATGGTGTTTCTCGACAACTTGCTCCAAGCTATCAATCGAATGTACAATTGCTGCACAACTGGTCGTCTCGCTCTGCGGGCTTTCTCCACTTTGAACGATGCTCTCCTTGTTTGCCTTCGCCACAGCCAATGCTCGCAAATGCGGGCACAAATTCCGCGGGTCATGTATCCTCTGCACACATCACACTCTACACTCACGCACGCACTGGCAAAATGGCCACGCATGGAGCAGCGGAAGCAGCGTGGAGCTCGATCCGACACAGTGATCAGTGCAGGAATGCCTCGCACATACAGAATGTCAGGAATTTCTTCCAAATGTACACCATCTCTGAGTCTAATTTAATCTTCCTTGTTCCAAGTGCACACAAATTACGACCTCTTACAGATAACACTTGGAACTCGTGAGTCATCAGATCACCAAATCTGCGCACGGCTGCACTGACATCTTGCGCTGTGACTTCGTGAGGAAGCCAGTACAGCTTCGCTTCAACATAATGTTCGTAAAGGAACACTCCCTGCAGCACTGCTCAGCTTGCACTTTGACAAGGCCGAGCAGTACTCCAACATGACGAATGGAACATCAGATTCAGATGCGAAACCTGATTTCGCCACTATATGTGTTGGAACCGCTTCGCTCGGCAGAGAGTACACACTGCCAGTAGTAGATGTCAACAACACCTGGTAAATGTGCCCAGCTCTCATGCTGCTAATGACTTCGATAATCTGATCTCCAACCACTAATGCTACAGCATCAATGATTTGCTTAGCATAATACGGGCGACCATCAGTACTGCAGAAATTATAGCACTAGAGATCTAACCATCTTCACATTATTTAACGATCCTTCATATACGAGCATTAACCCTTGGACGCGTTTTGACCTTGAGCCACTTTCTGCATGGTTTCTTACTTCTGCATTACTGTCCACAGACGAACAATTCTCTCGCATGTGCCAAAGCATCTTGTTTTATCTTTTGTTAACACACTGACATTTTTCACTACCGCTCCACTGTAAGAGGTTTTACTTGACTTCCCTAACAATTCACCATTATACTCATGCTCACTATTGTTGCCACGATCACTATTGGCGTTGCTATGTGATGGTCTACTAATCCCATCTTTCGTACCGCATACCGTACTCATGACTACACCAAACTGCTTCAGGTCCGTCAACGTAATTCCATGGCGCACTGCTTCTCCACACAGCTCATGGAAAACACCTTCTGAGACATGACCCGCAACCACATCATCTTTTGTCAAAATCCCAAGTTTAACACACTCAGCCAAGGTTTCATCGACATCAGCCGCCATGTCTCCAAACGTCCAAAAGTACAAATTGATTGTTTTACATTGTTTTAAACATTGTTGTTATGCAACAATGCCAAACTGAACATTATATAAATCCGTGCGTTTGCAAGGATATACTTCAGTCCTAATAAGAAATCATAATTATTTGAAAAAAGATTACTGATGTCCTCAAAATCTACCGAAAGCCAACAAAAAACAAGAAAAAAAAGAAATGGACCAGAAAACTAGATTGGGGTTTCCATCTCATAATTGCTAAGAAAAAAAATGAATTTTATCAATTTGGACCAAAAATATCTATCTGATATCTACCCCAAAACAAAACTTGTTAAGAATTCCCGCAAAGCTTTAATTTGGCCGTGTGAAGTCGTGATATCAAACGCCAAGCTCTTTTGCCAAGCTAATCCCACCGACTAATACTTCCAACGTTAAATGAAATGTATGAAAAGTGCGCAGTAACCAATTTTCATACATTTCATTTAACCTTCGAACTATTACTCGGTGGGATTAGCTTGGCGAAAGAGCTTGGCATTTGATATCACGACTTTACACGGCCGAAAAGCTTGGCGGGAATCCTTAAGAAGTTTTGTTTTGGGGTAGATCCATATTACTAATTGATTTATGTAATAGTTATTGGTGACAAACTCACTTTTATCAATTTTTAGGCCACGGCTGCGAGGATTTGTCTAGCGAGACTATGCTAGTGTCGAGGGGCGAAGCCCCGAGACATTTGCATACTCAAGCCGAGCAAATCCTCGCAGCCGTGGCTTAAAAATCAATAAACGTGAGTGTGTCACCAATAACTCATTTATATCACGGTCGGGACGTCAAGCTAACTCGTATTTAATTAAAACGTTTTGTATTTGTGAAAATTGCTTCAAGAAATACGGTAATACCTTATTTCAAAATGAATGAAGGTCATTCCATTTTAGTTTGTGGAGGGGGAGGTGGGTGTTAGACGGACGAAGTCCTTTGGTAGGTAGGCAGACTGTAGGCTACGCTCAAGTTTTTGGAAGAACGGGGTGGGTGGGAGTTTGGAAGACGTGTCGTTTCGCAAGGTTTGGCTGGTAAGCTAGCTCGCTCGCTCTGTTCGGAGACAATAAACTTCGATATGTGAGGAAGTAGGGATAGAAGGACATTGTGCTGACATTCTGGCAAGGTAAGTAATTCTTTTTGTGCGTTTGTTGTTTAAGAACTGTTTCAAATCACCGGTAATTGCCTAATAGGTGTATCGGTACGAATGAAGGTCATTCCATTTTAGGTTGTGGAGGAGGGCGGGGGGAGAGATGAGTTAGACGGAGGGAATAAACTTAGTTATGGGCCAGACATGAGAGCGTTGGCAGGGAAAGGATTTCATTTGGGACATCCCGGTAAGTAATTTCTTCCGTACGTTTTTATTGCGTTACGGTTTTCGACGCTGTATAATTTTGGTTGTTGGTGTGAGCGTTCCCGTCGCTTTCTCCGGAAGTGTCAAAAGTGTTGGTTATCGGCAAAAGTGTGGGCTATTGGCAAAAATGTGGGGTAACTTGATAACCCACACTTTTTGTGATAACGCACACTTCCGCTCATGGTTAACGGGATTTAACCTACGGAAATTTAGCACTGCATTGAGTTACGTGACGTCACAGCCGTGGTATAAATAATGATTTCACATCATTCTCCCGTGTTAAAGCTAAATTATTCGTTGCACATTTGGCTTCCCGTCCTTTATTACAAACTAGTTGTGCCCGTGCGCAGGCTGCGCCCCCCCCCCCCCGCCTCCCTCCAGGTGTTTGGTCTTTGGTTTTAAATTTATCAAACCGAAGACCGAACATGTGACTGGCTCCCACATATGCCCTTTCCCCCACAATTACTTTAACCCCCAATACCCACACTCCTGGCCTCTCCCCCCATACACGCTTGCCCACCTCCCCCTCCCCGAAAACGGCACCCCGTGACATTCTCCCTTTGGTGCAGCCCCGGAAAAGTCGTATGTTTGATTGAAGGCTAAAGAAAAACCCTGAGAAATCCAGCATTCAGTAAACAAGTAACCCTATGATCCTTTGAAACAATTCACCTCGGTGCCGTGCATTGTGACATTGTTGCAAGTAACGATTGTTGAAGCCCACTTAAAAACAATTCAACTCCTTTCTGGAAGTGAACATTTAGGAAATAAATGCGCCTTTCCATCGTATCAGGCTGCCCATTTCGAGGCCCATTGGGGGCCTCGAAATAAAGAACCAATCGTCGTTTGGTTTAAAGTTGTCTGGTTTAGTAGACACGGGTTGTTGTTTTTTTTTTTAGCTGAGACGCCGACAATGGCACAGTCCACGCGACTAAAACTTTGTTGCCCGGTTTGGCACCACAACAATACCAAAAAAACGAACCCAAAAACGGTGCGGCAGGTCAGGTAAGTGGCGCCATCTCGTCGAAGACTTTGGAAAAAGTGTTATAACCCGAACTTGTAGTCCAAGGGCGTCAATAGACGGCGACATGGCAGGTTTGGTAAGCCGCGCCATCTGTCCGAAGACGTTGGAAAAGTGTCCCAACCCGAATTTGAAGGCGAATCCCGTCAACAGATGTCACTACAGGGTGGGGTACTTGATTGTACGACGAAATGGCGTGGCCGTTGACTTGGCCGCCTGCTGCCTATTATTAACACTAGCCAGTGTTAGTAAGGGTCGACCTAGGATCTCTTGTGTTAAACTTTCAACTTTGAGAGGTTATAACTCTGTCAAAAGTAAACATTTTTAAACCAAATTTGGAATCTAGCCTTGACTAGTCAAGGCCTGTCTGCAGTCCAAATATTGTGAAATTCGGGCGAGCCAAACCCGAGATACAGAGAGGGGCCAAATAGACAACTTCTTGTTCTGCTTCTTGTTGTTGTTGTTCTGGGGATACTTTCGTCTGTCCTCTCTACATGTCAAACTATTTGTCCTGTAAAGCTGGTTCTTAGCTCATTTTACAGGTATTGCTCCGTAGATGTGCCCTTTCCATAAGGCCTTTTCTAATTGGTCAAGTGGTTCAGGGGTTACGGAGCTCTAAACGACCAGATTGATTGTTTTACATTGTTTTAAACATTGTTATTATGCAACAATGCTAATTAGCAAACGCCAGCTGCAAGACTGAAGATTAAAGGATTTGTTTCTATTGTTAACACTGGCGATAGCCAGTGTTAGTAAGAGTCAGCCTTGGGTCTCTGTGTTAAACTCTCAGTTTTACAGTTTAGCTGCAATTCTAAAAGTAACACGAATTAATAAACAAAAACGGAACGTTAAATGTTTAAAGTAAGGGTCTAAAAGTCAAAACCTAGAAGGAACACGGACAAGGTTTGACAGTAAGGGTCTAGGTGTAAAATTTTGTAAGAGGCTGGTAAGCATTAGACCCTTACTACCCGGTGGTCAGAAATAAAAACATTTTCACGAAAAACTGGAAATCCTCCCATGTGATGATCCAGTGGTAGTATGGTATAGGTTTACTGCCTTACTGTATGTTGAAAATTATTTTTCGATTTAGTAACATTGCAGGGTATTCGCAGCAGAGAGCATTACTGGTTAGCCTCTACCGTAAATCTACGAAATATAATAAAAAAAATTCTAAAGCAGTAAAGTTCTTAAAGTTCCATAACAATATTCTAAGAACAAAGAAAACCTGCTACAATCGTTCACACACACTTTCTGTCCGAATAGAGTAGAACTATAAGCTAACCACCGGGTAGTAAGGGTCTAATGCTTACCAGCCTCTTACAAAATTTTACACCTAGACCCTTACTGTCAAACCTTGTCCGTGTTCCTTCTAAGTTTTGACTTTTATACCTTTACTCTAAACATTTAACGTTCCGTTTTTGTTTATTAATATATGTAGATAACGACAAAGCCGCTAATTAGAAGCTGCGGACGAACCAAAAGAAAGACTTTCACTGAATGAGCGAGCGAAATTCAGTGCATTTGCAACGAGTACAAAATGCAAGACCCAACACTTAGACTGAAGATTAAAGGATATGTTTTCTTAGGGAGCTATAAACGACCAAATTGAGTTGCTGATTGGTTTTAAAATTGTTATTATACAACAGTGCCAATCAGCAAACGCCAGTTGCAAGACACAGACCGAAGACTAAAGGGTTTATTGCCATATTGGTTGTGCAAACTGTAATTGATAAAGCTTGAAAACAATAAAACAAGCTAATCTAAACTGTATGGTACGCCAAAGTTGCACGAATTATAAAACAAAAATGAAATCGTTTGATGCTTAAGTTAAAGTTTAACTGATCCGAAGTCAAAACAGCAAAGGAACACAAATAAACTTTCCTGTAAGGTTTCAGATACTGCAGTGTTGCTGTACTGTTTAGTCCACGTGAAACCATACTGCTGTATCCAACCATTATACACATAAATACAATTATAGCCAAACCCAAATTTCAAAACTTTATGCCAAAACAAACGAAGAAAAATTGTAAGACTACACACTCAACTACCTTCTTGGCTAAATTTTTCCGTTTCTACACGCTGTTCTTCAGTCACGTCGTCTACTTTCTGTTCACCACCCTACTGATGATACATAATCATTTTTCAAGATTTTCAACCACTTTTCTAGGCATGAAATTTCATTATTACTTTCCAGGATATTTCCAGATTTTCAAGGACTCGTACGAACCTTGAATTACATGTAGAGCTGCGCTAAGCACAATAAGACGATTATTTTTTAAACATTTTTCCAGCGACGTCGTTTAGCCAAGTAGAATACACCAATCATTAACTGACCTAAAGTGTGAAAAAGTAACAAGATTTGAATAGTGCAGTATGGTTTCACGTGGACTAAACAGTACAGGAAAGTTTATTTATGTTACTTTGCTGTTTTGACTTCGGATCAGTTAAACCTTACCTTAAGCATCAAACGATTTTGTTTTTGTTTTCTACTTGTAATTTATCAGTGCAAACCGCCTGACATTGACTTTAAGTCACATAGTGTTATAGTTCGCTGATAATGAGTCGCACAGATTAATGGGCCACACTCTAACTATGACCTTACTTTGGTGAACTGTGCCATAAAAATGAATGGCTTGGTTAAAGTACGTTAATGGGGCCGCACTTAAAGTACTTGGTGACACCAATGACGATGGCGAGGCTAATCTAGAGCAACGAAAACTCTGGCTGCAAAAGTGGTTCAATTGAAAGCCTGGCCTTATTATTGAAGTGAACCAAAACATCAAGTGCTAGTTGGGTGTTGTCAAAAAGTGAAGAAAAGCTTATGTGAAGGCCAGACGAAATCAGATATCACTCGTTTCAATCTGACACGGACGTACGCCAATTAAAGAATATTATTCGATCGATCAAAGGTTTCGTGACTAAATGTCCGCTCCAACTTCCGTTGGCACACCGTGCACCATCGTGTATGCATTCAGTGCACGTGTGTGCCAACCGGGGAATTACTTACACTTTATTACACACATCTTTTGGGTTGTGAATGTTTTTACACGCGGATGAGGAGAAGCGATGCAAATATTGGGCAAATAAAAATGCTAGCCAGAATGGAGCAAATTATGTTAATGCTTAACTAAAGAAAAGTAATAGCGAAAGAAAGAAATACTTTATTTAACTATGAAGTGACTCTCCTCGTTGCTGATAATCGCTGCAATTAAGTGTGCTAACAAGTTATTGCAACATCTTCTTACGCGGAATGTAGAGCACGCGCATTTATAGATGTTGCAGTTCTTGCTTCCTGGTCGAGAGCTTCTGTCCTAGCCGGCCTTGGCTAAGCACGTGTCTTAAGTGAGTGAGCGATCGAATCATTGTGCTCTCAAGTGAGTAACATAGCGGACGACTCCTGGATTATTCCAAATTAGGAACAGCCCTAGCAAGAAACCGACCCTATTAGTCCATGAGCCAGACCAAATATTGGTACCAGTCAGGGGGACTAAAGCTACCATTGATTTTCAGAAAGTACTACTTCTCCACATGATTTTTAGTCATGATAGCCAACCGGAAGTGGCAGCTAATGGGCGTGGCTGAAATTCAAAATGGCCGACATTGTCATTTCTTAAAAATACTGTAGCTGCTAAACTAATTGAGTTATTGATACCAGATAAGTGGCATGTTGTTAGGCACAAACAAACGCAAATATTCTTTGATACAAAGTTTAACCTTGAAGTTAATGTTCAAGGTCAAAATTTAAATATTTTGAAATTTTGTTCGACCGACCAACACAATAATTAGAAAAAAGTGGCCAAAACTGTCAACAAATGAAAATAGCTGTTGAATACTTTACTCTGCAGAAAAAAATAACCTTTCTAATGATACGTAAAAAATTATTACACCTTTCTTAGAACGTGAGATATGACAAAAATAACTTTTTATGTGATCCAGAAAGTAGCCACCTGGGGAAATGAAAATTATTGCTGAATTAACAAAATATATTCCCACTGTTCCTTGAAAACCTATGTTATTCCCAGCAGAAAGGAAGTGTGCCTGCAGGTCAAGGCCATGGAAAAGCGTTATGTATTGAGTCTTGCATGGTAGCTGAAGAATCAATAGCAAGTGCGCTCGAAGGCCGCAGATATAATCGAGGTGTTAGACTATACAAACTTGCATATGAAGCACTGCTACAAATGGCTTGGAAAGGATTTCCTTCATGGGTTGAAGCTAATGACAGTGAGTCTAGCTGCAATGTAAAGGAAACTCTTTGTGAAGTCGCCAACCTTCGTGACAATCTCTGCCAAGAAACCTGACAAGATACTTGGCAGCGGTTCATTTCAATGCGTGTCGAAATATTTCAGTTTTTCTTAGGATTGACAATGGAACACTATCTGGTTTTTGGTATCTTACATTGTTATAGTAGAGATTTTGCTGTCCCTCATCAGAGCTTCTAGGGAAGGAGATTGGAGCCTGCTCTTAACTGTAATTCGTGCAATGATCCCCTGGTGCTTTGCGTATGACCACTTGAACTACACACAATACCTGCCAGTGTATTATTCACAAATGGGACCTCTGAAGTGAACATCCTGATGTCCAGAAACATTTTGAAACTGGGGAATTTTCAGTACAACTTGGGGCTAACAACCCTTTCAGAAAAATACCAGTTGACCAAACAAAAGAAGAGACTCTAGAGTGTAAGTAAGGACTCTCAAATGTCTGGTGGCACTTAAGGCTTCAGTCTAAAGCCTGATGCACTTAGGTGTTACTTGACAGCTGAGTACAGAACAGTTTCCTTAGACAGATCAGGAAAATGATGAATGGACACAAACATGATGGTAAACATGCAGACATACAAAAAAAAATAGAATCCAGAAAGACGAATCTGCTGTCACGGCTATAGTGGATATATTACAAAATAACGGGATTAACCCATTTGGTAATACTGGAATGGAACTTGAAATCATTTCTACAGCTAAAGTTGCCTAACAAAATTTGTTTTGGATTTTATGCAAGTAAATGATGTAGGGTAAAAAAATACGTAATGCATTCGAAGAACAAAGGCTAGAAGGAACTGCTCCTGAAGTGAAATTTCATGACAAAGTGGCAAAGCAGAACCCGAGGACGTTCGGTGATTTGGAAAAAAATAAAAATTAAATTAAAGTAAGTGGTAAAGAAATAATTCTTAAAGCAGATCCGCAATTTTGTTGCAAACATGATCCGCCTAGCACAAAACAGAAAGCTCCACATACAAAACGTAATGGCACATCCACTTGGACCACTTCCATGGTCCTACGCAACACCTGACGGATCAATGAGAAAAACTAAAAAGGCTGCTTTGGCCAGAGAAATACAGAAGAATGTAGCTTCAGCAAAACTCATTACTCATCCTTCAACCTGCATATCGATGGAATGGCTCTCATCCATAAACTCAAGAGTGACATCACATTTGCAGAACTGACTCAGCAAACACTGTCATGGTCCTTCGCAATAGTTCTAGCAGTGAGGCGGTTGATTTCGTATTTGACATAATACAGATATTTCTATAAAGACTGCAGAAAGATGCAACAGGATGACCGAAATAGGATCACAGTTCAAGAATATCGCAGCAGGACATTAAGGACCAATGGAGGAAGTTCTTTACGAGTCCCTCCAATAAAGAAACCCTCATAAGGTTTATAGTAAATCAGTGGTTGTACCCCAGTTGCATCGACAGGCTGAAAGGCAAAACTTTCCTTGTTTCGTGTGGAGCGATTTGTTATGAGTGACATGGCAGACATGTTGAAGAAGTACCGGAATTGAAATGTTCCTTCACGCATTACATGCTTCTACTGCAGGATGTGAAGCTGTTGTGATATACTCTGAAGATACAAATGTATTCTTGTTGTGTTTGGTATACAGCAACAGTTTTATTGCATCCTTTGCCGAACATGTGGTTCACAAGTGCGAAGTAGATACATTGACATTCAGAAAATGTCATCTTTAGGGAACAACTTGTTCGTGGCTTTGCTCAGGATGCATGAATTTACAGGACGTGACACCACTAGTGCTTTTGTTGGTCGACGACAAGTACCAAGAAGCATTCAGACTATTAGATAATGAATGGGAAATCATATCAGACCTATATATTTCAAAAGATTCAGGAATTTACAAGCTTGATGTACTGTGATGCCAAAGTCAAACCCTACAACTGTTGGCATTAATGAATTCACGTATCAATTATTTTGCACGAAGAAGGGGAAGTAATTCCCCACCAATTACCACCCTGTGCTGACTGTGGACAAACATAAGCTTCGTTCAAACTACTGGTAGCTATCAATGGTAGCTTTAGTCCCCCTGAGTGGTACCAAAAAGTCATATTTTGGACTTTGGCTCATGGACTATATCTTCACTTTCAATAGTATTAGGGCACGTTTACGTACTGACTCAACTTTGCATTCTCGAAGCTAGAAATCATCTGAAATTCCAACATGGCAACGGTTTTAGCTCTGCCAAGGCTCGCAATGAAAGCAGTAAATGATGTGAGTTCAGAAGCAATTGGAAAATTGTTTCGTCAGGAGGAATTCTTTATCTTATTGTCAAAGATTACAAGACTGCAAGCATTTACTAAAACGATGTCGGATTTACTAAGCACTGTTGCCATGGCAACGACACCTTTGCCATCACGATGAAATTCCAGTTGCGTGAATACAAAGGCGAGTCATTGCGTAAACGCACTCTTAATCTACGTGGCAGCTTGAAACACCCTTATTGCTCATTTAGGACCCAAAAGCCCTTGTTATCTTTATTAGACTGGAATACTAACACTCCAATTGACTACTTGTTGCAGTAGATTTTCTATGTAGATTTCCACTAATTGTATTTTTATTAACCGTTGAATAACATAACATCATCCTGAAGTTTACTTAAAATTTTATCTTTCTTTGGTTAGGCCCGCTCTTGAGTGTGCTCTCCAATTTTAGTGTTCTTTTCTTAAAAGGATTTACTTGCTTTCGAGAAACTGCAGCAGCGATTTCCCAAACGCTTACATACAACAAGGACTAACCCAAATAATTTTGAGCAGTGACTCCTTTTTCTAAATATACTATATGCAATGGTGCAATGTTCAATGGTGCTACACATGAGACTGATAGTATTATTGCCTTATTCAAAATTCAACAGTTTAATTATGGTGCTTCTTTCCATTAAAAATAATGTATAGCAAACTTACAACACAACTCGTGGCCACCAACTTAAATCTAACATGAGTAAAGTTTGGTTTGTGCAGTATGGTATATGATTAACACACTGAAGTCAGAAACAAATGCTTTGGTTCGCCCCCGGGCGCCACCGGCTGATTTTATTTCTATTGCCTAACCGAAAATATACTTACTAGTGGAGTACATAAGCCACTAAAATAGGGTGACTTCTGCATTTTAGTGAGGAAAGCACTAAAGTTGGCACAGATGCTAATTTAGGTATACTGATGAAATCTGATATAGGGCCAACTTTTTTTCTCACACCGGAATTGGAAACTGGAAGTGCCTACTTTTAGCTGTGAGCTAAACCAAAAAATAGCTTGACCAGTCTCTATCAATGGAAAAGAGTGTTTAAAATGTGTTGCATCATACCTTATACTGCTCTTTACACTTCTGAGTATGGCAGCCCTGACTGAAAGGTTGCATAAGGGCTCAAACGAAGGTCAAAATGTCAAATATTGGACGAAAAATCACATTTTTATCATTTTCTGCTGAACCGTTGCTTTTACAAAAAAAATCATGTCTCAACATAATTAAAAGATGTCGAATTTAGATCCTTTCTTGTCTGCAAACAAAATTCGACAGATTCAATGGTTTAGTTAGAAATTGTGAGAGATTGTGACGAATCAGCATCATGTGGCCTAGCATAGTTCAAACTTGGAGTTCATGCAATACGTAAACACACGTTATAATAATGCTATAAGCACGTTTACAACAATGAGCGACTCGTTGTTCGAACGATATTGTTTGTCCTGTAAGTGGGCGTTTCACTGCTATCACGTGGCCAGCAAAGTGATAGCTTCGACACCTTCCCTTTAGATCAGTTTCACTGCAATAGTAGGAATTACTACCCGATGGTCCAACTTGCCTGTGACTAACTCATATGCTGAAAGCAACATTAAACTTTATATACCACCAACAATCAAACCAACTAAGGACGTTATCAGGACGGGATTGAAGTTAAACGGCTGTAAAAGAGGAACAATCCTGCAGTGTAACTGATTATGGCGGAATAAGATCCGTATCCTACAGTGCAGGAGTCTAATAGCAAAAGAACTTAAGACAGCTAAAGAAGAGCCAGATCCTGTAGATACAAGTTGGCCCATTATCCTGTACTGCAACTGTATCGCATCAATTAATATCCTTAATTGATGGAGAAGATCTGGATACTGCATTATAGTTGCCTAACAGATGAAGAAGGCCAGGTAGCAGCCTAACGGCTGAAGAACACCCATATCTTGTATTGTAGCTGCTTAACGGCTCAGAAAATCCGGGTCCTGCATTGTACCTGCCTAATGGCTAGAGAAGAGTTGTATCCTGTATTGCAGGCTTTGAAAGTAGTGATATCATTCAGCAACGGAAAGGCCACCAAGGTTAAGCCGAATAATTCTTTGTACGTTAAATGAAAATCTGAAGATTGCTACCGATAGTAGCAATGATAAGCCAAGCCAAGTTAATCGCAATAATAAGTTTAGTAGCAATAATAAGCTAAGGTAATCGCACTGACTAATAGTTCGAAAGTTAAATGAAAACTAAAGCGTAGCTACTCACGGTAGCAATCTTCAAATGTTCATTTAACCGAGCGTTAACCGAGCATTAACCACTTCCGGTCATCTGTTTTTGTGAGGAGTAATGAGAAATTTATTCGGGCCAAGGCCCGAAGTCAAACGCCCTACTACAAAAGCTACCTTACTTAAACTTAAAACATGAGAACACTGGACCCACCAACATCTTAGCACTTATCCCACGTAATAGTTATCACCCTAGTTTTGCAACAATGACCCGGCAATAAGTTGTTTTAGAACGATCGAGGCTGCAACAATACGTCCGAGGGCGCAGCCCAAGGACTTATTGTTGCGGCCGAGATCGTTCTAATACAACTTATTGCCGGGTCATTGTTGCAAAATTTGGGTGATAACTGTCTTGTAACCCTACGTAGTACGTTGGTGTTCCTGAATTTATGCTATTGAAACACTTCCCAGAAAACAGGTTGTATAGCCTAATGGATTTGGGGATAACTCACTTATACCCCGTTCCGAGCGCAATGTTTTAATTCGGAATCGAATTCCGAATTGAGAGAAATACGGGTCGAATCCGGATTAGTTTGCTAGACCGCGTTCGCAGCGCAAGAGAGACAGCATCGCAAAAAGGGGTTAGTTGTTAGTTTCTCAACTGCTCACCAGAACACGCCATTGTCGCTTAATTAACGGATTCGTGCTTTGACTAACACTCACACCGTGGCGACACCAGCCCATAAATCGTTTAACTTTTTTTATTTTAAAATAATAAGCGCCGGCAGTCGTATAAACTCCCCTTGAAAATTATTATGTGCTTCCTTTGTTTCTGTGAGGTGCATTGAGTAAACAGTAAGCAGTAAACCAAACGCGATTGCCACAACCTGATGATGAAATGTTGCTAATTCGGAATTCGACCTACATTTGTGTCCCGAGCGCACACTCAAGTGAAGTGAAGCGAAGCGAATCGTGTTCGATCCACCAACTGATGCGGATTAGTTTAACTCGGATACGACCCTCTTTACCTCGGATATCCGCATATATGCGGATATATGTGGGTTAAAGATGCGCTCGGAACGGGGTATTATTTAGTGACGAAGATGACGAATTATTGTCGGAACTACCCCTTGGATGGGGTGAAAGGGGAGGGGCGATCTCCGGAAGTTAGTCGATCTTAAAATATCTGCGTGAATTTGAAACGTTTTCCAGCAAATCAATTTTCACACGAATTCGTTAAAAGATTTTTCCCCAAATTTTTTTTTTTAACTAGTGCTTCTTGAAAGGCAGGGTATACCCCGGAATCCAGCATTTTTTTAAGAAAGCGGCGTGAATTTGAAACGCATTCTTGTAACTCAGTGAGTTGCAAGATGAAATTTTCACATAAACTCATTTTAAACGAAAAGCAAAAAAAGGGTTCCGGAGAAAAGCCGCTGAGGTGGGAGGGAGGGGGCAGGGGCCCAGGAAGCTAATATGTTTTTAAAGAAACTGGCCTGAATTTGAAACGTGTTCCTTTAACTTAGCGATGCAATACGAATCCATATAAATTTTTAAAAATGGTTAACAAGGGTTTCCTGCAGTGGGTGGGTGGGGTGAAGCAGAGGCCCCGGAGGCTGGCGTGTTTTTTAAGAAATCACCGTGTTTCTGTACAGTTTTCCTGCAACTTAGAAATGCAAAACATTTAAAATTTTCATTAAACGAATTGGCTCAGCGTAATTAACATGCGTGGTACTTTAACAATGTTTTAACAATGATTGTATGGTCCATTGTTTAAAAGTAGGACGAAAAGTTGAAAATGCATTGATTTCAGTTGGCACTTATCGAATGATTTATTCAAGGGCTTGGCCCTCGGCCGTACGCCTTTTCCAAACTACAAATACATAGCCACAACACACCACGAAAACCTTATCCTACCACACTCCACCATAAACAGCCACTAAAGGAAAGTTTGACCAGGCACAAACTACCATCTCTTGGTCACCAGAATGAACACTAAGCACTGCACTATCTACACTTCAATACCTGCACACACACAGAACCTAGCAACAGTCCGTAGCTTGATTAAGGGTGCTTTCCCTTGCGTGAGTGACAACAACTCCTGCAGCGTTGGGGGTCCCATCCAAGATGCCAACATCCGGCGCTGGGTAGCATACTGTCTGCATCGAAGCAGCACACGTTCTGGCGTTTCCTCCACCCGACACGCCGGGCACCAAGGCGCCCTTACCCACCCAAACCGAAACCGATGTGAACGGAGGAGTGTGTGGCCCGTGCGCAGCCTGGAAACCAGCTTAGCATCTCTGTAGCTCAACTTGTCCACAACTGTCCATGAGGAACAGGCAGGCTGCAAGGCGTAGAAGTCCCTAGCAACATGCATCGTGTCCCATGCGGTCTGCCACATCCGCCACGACCACAACCGCACAATCGGACGGCGCCCGTGATGAAAGAGCTGGGAGAACTTCTTCGCAGTCCCTCCTCACCGCCTCCCGTGCCAGTCCGTCAGCTAGCACATTCCCTTGAGTGCCACAATGACCCTTTGTCCACCGAAACACCACCACACTGGAGCGCAGCGCAATCCAAAATTTCCAAAGAATGGAGAAAACCAAGGGGTCACTCACAACCAGCTGCTCTCATGAAGATCGAAGGAGCTTGAGACTTGAAAGCGAGTCAGTATGCAACGAAAACATAGGCAACTGCAGATCTATCGCCACATCAAGCGCGACCGAGATTGCTAACAGCTCACACAACATACTAGATGTAACAGAGGACACAAACCGCTTTACCGCAACCTTTAAGGACGGAACAGCAACACCTATTCCTCCAACTTGCTCCTGCGCACAATAAGACGCATCACAAAATATGTCGCACCCAACAGCAGCCTGTGCAAAAACGACTCTCACATCCGGGCACCACTCCCAGGGACTAAGCGGCGTAGCACATGCCAGGTATAGGCCGGTTTACGACGCGCTGGAGGAGTGTCACACCCCTACCAGCTTCTCCCAAGATATCCCTAGCTCTTTCACTGAGCAATCCGTAATCCATCAATATCCTGCCAACTGGGTCGCGCTCACCACGACTCAAATTACGCAAACAGAGGGCCACCAGTAATTCATTGGCGCGGTATTCCACCGGTAATTCATTACACTCTACCCAGAGCGCTTGCACTGGAGTGGATGCCAAGCACCCTGATACAAGCCGCAGACCAACATTCAGAGCAACCTGTAGAACTTTAAGATGCCGTGTCTCCCCAGCCATAAACGGCAAGTGGTAATCCACCACCGAGCGCACGAAAGTCCTGTAGGCCGACAACAGAGTTCCCCTGCTGGTAACACTACCAGAGCACAATGCTTTCAGAATCGAAATTCTCGCCTGCACCTTATCCCTTAACTTGCCTACATGTTGGGTCCAGTCCAATGCTGAATGCAATGTGACCCCCAGATATTTGACACTGGATTTCGGGCTCAGTACCAAATCCCCAACACTCACCCGCACTTGCTCAAGCTGCAGTTTCTCATATTTGGAAAACAGTACCACTTCTGTTTTTGCTGGAGCAAGAAAAAGACCTCTATCCCGAAGAAGGTGTTCAATCTCACACAACACCCCTTGTGCCTGGTGTACCATCTCATCTAACCTATTTCCAACAAACCAAACTGCCACATCATCTGCATAGCAGACAATGTTAGCAGAGGCACCAACCTGAACAAGCACATCGTTGATTGCAAGTGCGAATAAAGTCGGGCTTAAACAGCTCCCCTGAGGGAGACCCCTATTTGTGCTCGAATGGGAAGACCAGCACCCGTCGACCCTGGTCGCAAAAGTGCGATCACCCAACACGGAAACAATGGTGTCCACCAGTTACGGGCTAACTCCCATCCTCTGCATAGCCGATTTCACCCACTCTACAGACACAGTGTCGTAGGCTGCTTTTATATCCAAGAAAATAGCCAGCACTACACGACCTTGCGCCCAGGCTTCACGTATGCTGGAGAGTAGGAACAGGACCACATCCTGTGCACTTCTGTCCGGACGGTAACCGAACTGCACATCAGCTAGACACTCGTAATATTCCAAGTGCCAGCTGAGCCGTCTCACAACCATCCGCTCATACACCTTCCTGATGCATGACAGTAATGCTATAGGCCTATAGTTCGCAAGCTCAGCCCTGTTACTGCCCGGTTTGTGAACCGGGACCAGGATGGTAAACATCCACGCTGGCGGTAATGGCGACCCATCCAAAAACTGCTGGAACAAACCCAGCAGAGACTCGTGCTTCTCTTCACTTTGTCTGCTCAAGTCACTGTACATGACCCCGTCTACCCCGGCCGCACTGGTACTTTTGCATTTTGCCAATGACGCCTTATACTCAGAAATATCCCATGGCAAGTCTCCAGCCAACGTCCTCACAACCAGTGGGACTTGTGGCGGTGGAACACCCTCAGAAAGGCCATATACACTTGCAAACCTGATGTTAAAGGCATCAGCCATTGCTTCTCCACGCAGAACCTCCTGATCATTATTAGTGGCTGCCATACTATATACCCACCTCTGCTTCGATCCACCACTACTCGGACTCAGAATTTTCCAGGCCTGTGCAAGCGTGGTTGACTTTCCAATTTGCTCACAGAGACGCTCACCAAACTGCTCCTTTTCGTGTCTGAGTATATACCGTGCTTCCTGACATACACCCCCATACATTAACCAGTTCTCATCACACGGGGAACGCTTCCACCGTTAATAAGCCTTCCGTCTGTCCCGCACAGCCATCATGCAATTACGTGTCCACCACATTGGGTGTTCTGTGGCTACCACAGCAGTATTTTGCAAGCGCATTCGGACATTAGCACTAATCCATCGTTGCAACATGCCATTATCCACAACCGGGCGAGACCGCATCCGCGCACCATGCCCTGACACCAAACCATGCCGGGGCCCAGACCCTCCAGATGACCTGCGTGGACTTAGGGCAACCGGGAAGTGGTCACTCCCACGCAGGTCGTCAGACACACAGAATATATACTTCGGCGCAACGATGGGAGAGCAAACAAAAAAATCCAACACTGACTCTTGGACCCTGTCAAGCTGCCATCTAATAAATGTCGGAGTGCCGTCCTGCATAATATGAAGACCCAAACTGCCAATTGCCTCAGCCAACCGGCGTCCACGAGCATCAACCTGAAGCGACCCCCCAATCCCAGTGATGACTGTTGAAATCACCCCCGATAATTACCGGTGGCGGAAACTGTAATGGTGCATGTCACGAGCAACCCATCAGTGGTCCACTCGTCCACTGATGGGTTGCTCGTGACATGCACCATTACTACAGTCGCCCATTGACCCCCCATCCAAACTACCATCGCCACGGCGTCTACCCCAATAACTGGGTGCTTTAAAATAAACGTGCAATATGGCACTGACCACTTTACAACCACTCCGACTTTAAGCCCCGAATATACAAAGTCTGATTTCCAGGCTGACGCATCATAACCATGCATATTATTCGCCTCCTGTATACCTAAAATATCCACATGCTGCAGGAGTTGCTCAACGTCATCTAATTTTCGTTGAATGCCACGTGCATTCCATGTTGCTAATGTGTAGACGTTGTTGGTGAATTTAGGTTAGGTGAAGACTCTGTGACACTCCCTCCCATCTCACTACCACTCACAATGCTTATGCTGTCGCAACTCAACAATTCTAGAAACCCACTAGGAAGAAGATCAGTACCCACACCAGCACCTAGCGAACTAGTACTCTGCGAGCACACACTCTGTGATCCCGCATACGAATGCTCACTCATACCATGGTTGTCATGTCGCACAATTTCACTTTCCCCACCTCCACCACTTTTCTCGCACTTTCCACCTTGCACATGCTCATCTCGCACAATAGCCACATGTCTTGCTCCATCATCAAATTGTCACGATCATTTATGTGACAAAATAGACAATACTACACCCCTCCCCTACCAATTCAACCTCAAGACTAACATCCATGGGAACTTACATCAAGCAACATAAACTATGAACCAGTAACAAACGAGAACTGCTTACATTACAAAGAAGATAGCATATACAAAGAAGGGATGAATAAATAAAGATGAAATACGTCCCCTTATATTTGGTGAACTCTAGAACATTTATGTGGGATTAAGAAGGACAATTACTACAGATATGAAATATCTAAATCACCTTGCACCTTTTATAGATGCAACTATTGAATTTATTTTATTTTACTTTTATTATAGCATTTATGATATATTAGAGTTAGCCTAAATAGTAATTTAAGAACTGCTTATTTACTCTTTTATTTTGTGTTTTTTGCTTGTCATCATTAGTCATTATAGAAATTGCAATCCATTTCAAATTGCGAATGAGAGAGTGTCGGAATCATTCAAGAAACGGATCCTTACATCCGTTATTAGACTTTGCAAAAGAGATGTGAAATTGTATCATGAAACGTAGGTAGAAGTCACTAGAATATTCAAAAACAGCAACTCACCATACGTAGGATGATTTAGCAAAATTAATGTTCCGGTACAGGACATATAAAACCCCAAAAGGCCATACATCTAGACTTCCTCATGGACTTCCTAATGGACTCCCAAATACTGTTATCAACTCTGGAATATGGAAAACCAGCCAAATGGGTCGACGGCCAAGAACTACGGCTTTATGTCCTAAATGGGTGAGTTGGATCGAATTCTTATATTGGAAGTTTGCCTCTTCATTAATGCTAATACTTCACTTGGCATCTTCATTCAGAACCTTAGCCAAAGTAATATTATAGTGACACACCTACGGTGACTAGTGACACTCCCTCTTTCCATCTTACTTCTATAAGAGACAAATTTATAGACAACCGCACGTTGTTATTATCATAGAAGTTATTTCGTCACTTATTGTACTGAGACTTACCAATCGTATTTATATTTTGTTAAACTTAAGTAAAGAATAAACTATTGTCAAAAACCTAGTATTTTACTCCCCTAGCTCCCTTCACGATCAATTAGAGAGTGACTCACTAAAACGGTGAGCGAACCTGTAATCTTCCGAGATCTGTACGAACGGGTAACGGAAAAGGTATACGATATTTGGTAGGGATTTCCGGGAGTACCATTTACCGTATAACAAAATCCCTCCTCTTCTGACATCTTCTCTGTTGCCGTGCCCCGCAATTTTCTTCCTCCTTGCATTTCCCCTCTTTCGTTTTGCTGGAGGCTTGAGCCAGGGACCATCACTTTCCGGTTCTGCCCCTTTCTTTCCCTGTTTCACTTTCAGGTTGACATTATCTGCAGCCGCAATGTCACTTGTAGGTAAACTCTGCTCCTTTCGCTCAGAGCCTCCAAGTGCCGCAGAGAGACATGGAGCACTCGTGCTCAAGGACGACAGTCCCAGGGCTTTATTCCTTAGTTGCTGCTGTTGTTGCCGTTGCTGCTGCTGCTGTTGCTGCACAGCAGCGTCTTGCCGGCGCTCATTTTGCCTTTCCGCATCACTCCCGGACGACTGACGCAAGTGGTAACACAGCTGGCGAGGATCCCGCCAGACACTACACTTCTCACACCACACACTCGCACACACACGACGATAATGCCCACGGAACGAGCATCTTAGGCATTTCGGCGCACGATCGCCGACTAATACCAATGCCAGAATGCCTTTAATTACGATATCATCTGGTACGTCTTCTATTGTTATATTGTCTCGAAGCCGCAACGTCACACGCCTGACCGCCGTCTCACACACTGGTCTGCCCCTGACATAGAGTTGTTCAAATTCATGTTTTTCTAGGGTTGCAATGCGTGCAAAACTAGCTGCAACTTGTTGCACAGTTATTCCCCTCGGCAACCACAACAGCCTCGCCTGCACCGTTTGCTCATGGAGATCATAGATTTCCACCCGGTGCCCATTAATGTCTAGCATTGTCTTCAACAAAATCTGCTTTGCGTTATGTGAGCGCAGCTCCATTTCAAAGGCATGTCCTACACGCAATGATCCCACCGCTGCGATTTCACCCGCCCCCACAACACTTTCAACTGCTAAATATATTTGCGTTGCTGAATAAGGTCGGCCAGCCAGCGCACACACCAAAACAACTGACTTGGGCATCTGAACATTCGTGAGGCCACCCCCATACAGTTTCTTTAAGGCTTGTAAATTTCTGGATTGCACTTTATCCACACCAGTCATCACACACATGCCTTCTTCCACTTCACACTCTTCCCAGCTTGCTCCCTGACTTCCAGTTACTGCGGCACTAAACGACTTGCTTACAGTTCCAACCTGCTTTCCTGCTGCTCCATCAACACCACGTACATCTGTTGCCATGGGCAACCGCTCTTCTCCGCCATCTTCATCATTTTGCAATCTTGCCTTCACCCTCACTACTGTGTCTACATCATATCGCCGAACTCGCTTCTCACTTATTCCCATCTTCTCCGCTACTCTCATGACTTGAGCAAAGGTTTCATCAGAAACCACCCCCAAATTTACTTCACTGTTCGTAATAATTTTCAATTTCCACACTTCTCGCAGCAGCGCATCTACATCGGCTGCCATTTTGCCGATCAACCATACTTTTAAACAATGGTTCATTGTTTAAAAGTAGGCCGATAAGTTCAAAATGAATTGATTTCAGTTGGCACTTATCACCACACTTTTAAACAATGGTCCATACGAACACTGGCCTGATAAGTCGATTAGACTTGACTTTGACTTTATTGAGCTGGAAGACCCCAAAGATCAAGCGCTCAAAACTAACCTACTTAACTAGCTTAACCTAACTTAAAACTATAACTTTAACAACTGGAAAACCAAACAACCGTTGAAGACCAAACAACTAAACAAGCAAGAAACCGCACCTAACACCACAATGAAACCCCCGGATAAAGTACCAATGCAAAGGGGGGGGGGGGCGAGCAATCAAGTAAAACGGCCTGTGGCTCTGCAAAAGTCTAACACTATCCTAAGGGAATGTTGCAATGACGCCAAATGTGGGGGCACCCCCAGGACTTCACGCATAGGGACTCCCTCATCGCACAGTGGTCGGCGTCGGTGTGCTGCCCAAAGAGGACACGACAAAAGGAAATGTCGGACAGTCTCGGTCCCTGTACCACAGACACAGATAGGTGAGTCACACCACCCAAGCCGGTAAAGGTGCGCCCGCAGCTGTACATGTCCCGTGCGCAGCCTTGAGATCAGACCAGATTCACGACGCTGCAGGTGCCCGATAGCAACAGGTACAGAGGTTGACGGGTGTATCTCATAGAGTCGATTAGAGCAATAGTTTGTAACAATGAAAACAAAAAAAGTAGGGGTACAAGGAAGTATTATTAAGCCCCATTAGTGCATCACTAACCCTCCACTAAGCACAACAATGAACATTGTAGCATACAGATCACTCATCTCGATTGGGACACAATGTCTGCTACACAATGTCATGATGATAAATTGACGCAGACTGGGGTTCACCGTTAAACCATCAAAACAAACTAGTCCTTCATTCCCATTAGCTCTTCCACAGTGCACGAAACATACAACATCGCTGTATTAAATGGTTATCGAATGAGAGTTTCACACACCAATTAAACTTTTGACATCCCCTGTGCCATCACTTCACTGTGTACAAGCAACATCTGGGTATAGCACAGCAACATAATAGTGATAAACCAACGCAGACGGAGGACCACCACTGAACGGTCGAAACAACCCATCTTTCGTTCCCAATCTTCATTACCTCATCCACTGTGCATAAAGATTTAAAGTGTAAAATACCGCTGCATCAAATATTGCTTGGTTTCACACATTTATCCACTGTGTTCCACTGTGTTCCACTGTGTTCAAGCAACACCTCTATCCACAGACACCGGACAGAACACCAAAAACAGAATACAGGGTGATAGACATGGAGGACAATGGAGGTCACAATCACGTGCCAGAGGATGCATAAAAGGATGCAATTGCGCGCAACCTGGAGACTGAGCAACGGTCAGTAGTCATAGTGGATAGGAGACTATGAAGGGTGGGAAACCTAGCTAGCAAACATGCAATTGAAACTCACTGCAAGTCATACAGCTATCACAGCAAAAGCGCATGCTCAACAGAGGCAGTTACGCCACACACTGGGCAAATCGCCGTCTCTGTCCAACCTATTCTTTGCTTATGTGGTTCCAGTCTGAATGCGAGTTAGCAATCTAGATGCCCAATTCGGTACATCAGCGAGTATGGTACTATACCTGCACACAGAGTGTAACGAAAACAGCACACGACCAGAAGTAGCGTGACTCCACTCTTCATTCCAATTGCGAAGAGTTAAAAGCCACAGTGCTGACAGTGCTGAAGCCATAGCCGAAAAATATTTCACTACGAACACCTCTCGTTACGTACCATGTCTCCTTAATGCTCACTCATGCCTCTCGCAGAGTTGGATTGCCCTTAAATTATGTCACCAGAAAAGGACGAATCCGTATGTATGTCAGGGTGGCTGAGCGGTGGCAGACAGTGACATGGTGGATTGGCGGGTCAATCCAGTTCGGTGGGTCACCGGGTCACTTAGGGTCTCCACATGGTCTAGCTCTTTGACCCGTGACCCGGTGACCCACCACAAAAGAGTGACCCAAATGATCCGGTGACCCGACAACCTGTACCAACTCTTCCCATGACACCTGCTTCCAAACGATTTGCAAAGATTTCTACCGCATGGGGAATTTACACCATGCCACTGTCAGGTATCAACTTGTTACAGTTAAAAAGACAGTCTGCTAGTGAGCCGCCTTTTTACATTTGACAACAATTAAGGTCTGACAACAATTAAATTTCATCTGCTTGGCAGCGACTCAATAGCATATGTCTAGATAGGAGTGCATGAAAAATAGGTAGTGAAGGTCAGCTGGAGTTTGACGAGTTTACGGTTCGTCCTTTTACGTTGCAACCAGTAAACTAAGAATAAAAATTTCAATTTTAACCTACGCTCGATCTAAAATCATATAATTTCCTACTAACACATTTGTCAGCTGAGTTATCATTACTTAAAATTTAAAATTTCCTTACGAGCTGTAAATAAACGAAAAATCCCAATGTAAAGGATTAAGGCAGCAAACAGTCAGCATTAAAGAATGCCTTGCAAGATGAGAAAGAAAGAAAAGAAAACTTCTTTGACAGGGCCTCAAACCTTCCCAGCCTCCCAAATGGAAAATTTGTTTTACCTTTCTGGTCAGAATAATGCATCTTGTATTCTCACTAAGCCAGTCTTTAATGCTGACTGTTTGTTTCGTTAAGAAAAGTGTGTATTTCTTATTTTGTAAGGGCTCAACTTGACCAAGGTGGTCGCTGTTTCAGTCAAGCGATAGACTGAGGGTACACGGAGGTTTCTTACGTCGCTTTATCGTACATCAACGTAGCTTACGTAGATGTAGTGCTTAGAGTGCTTTAAGAACGTCCGTGTAACCACCTAAACCTACTTTCAAGTCGCTTTATCTCAAACCACCTCGATACGTCGACGTAACGAGTTGAAGCGCTTTAACAACCTACGTGTACCCACCTAAAACCCATTTTCTACGTCGCTCTAAGGCTGCTTCCTTGTGATTGGTTGAAAAGAGCGCGCGTAAACGTCACGAAACTAGGACGGCCACATGTCACTTCGTTAAAGCGAAGTCGAAAGCCAGCTAGCTCAATGTGGACTTGGGAATGAAGAGGGCTTTGCTTGATGGGGGGATTAAATAATCGCGACGCAGGAACCCCCGCTGTCGTTTTAACTCACTCTAACTACAACCACCTCTCTCCTGAAACGATGTGAGTTCAAGTCGACGTAAGGTAAAGCGGCATAAGATAAAGCGATGTAAGAAACCTCCGTGTACCTTCGGTCATGGATCACAGTCGACAACCGATACAAAATAATACCAGGAGGAAATTAATAAAGCATACGCATATGCATACGCATATGCATTTCCTCCTGATAATACTCATTCCTCCATACGCTTCTCATGCTGCTTTGTTCTTTCAACATCTGTGGGATTTTAAATTGTGACTATTGTATGGCCATGCTATGACTGGAGATTTCCTGGTTCGAGTCATCGGACTTTCCATTCTCTTTACTAGACTTCCTCATACTTCATAGAAGGACAAAACTTTAAAAAGTTCAGATACACAACCATTAAATGTTTCAGCTGACTTCAGTCTCCAAGAAATAAATTGAAAAAAAAAATCTATAGCAAATTTTTGAGAACGCGAACTGATGTAAGTCCAAAAATGAACCATCATCGGAAAAATCAGGCAATGCTGCACGTTATGGGTGTGCATGATCGCGTGACTCCAATCCCTTTCATACAGAAATCGATGCAAAATTGCCATATAACTTGCACAATGTTCTGCTTTAGACGGTGCGGACCAATTAAAGTTCATTCGGTGGTGGAATGTCCCTTTCAGCCCCTTAAGGTAAGACACGTCAAGCCTTTTACTTTGGATTACATATTATGAAATCGATACTTGAGAAATCGATCGACGTTTCGTATGAGTGAAGGAAATTTTTGCGCAACAATTTTATGAGGGAAACTGTCTCATGAAATTGTTTCGTGTGTCCCATCAAAGGTTACAAAGGTTATTTATTCAGCGAATCTTCGTTTGGCTTCCAAGAGCATGTTTTGATTTTTAGGATATGATTTTAGAAAATGCAAAACCATGTCATACTACTCCAAGTTAATGTAAGCATGTAAAGGCCCGCTAGTTTATTCTGTTCTACAAAATCGTCAAGCTAGAAAAAGCACACGTTTACAAGTTCATGTTGGACCACTGGGTTTGCTCCACGTAGGGTTATCGATTAATATGGGACTGGGTCAACTGCAGATTATAGTAGGTTACATTCCCAATGGCAAAGATGAACAGTTAATTTTAGAGTTGTGTAATTTTTTGCGTGCCAATCTTAGTAATGACAAACGAAATTTAGTTTTGGGCGACATCAACATGCCCTTTGTAAACTGGCGAAGAGTTTTTTCTGCAAATTCGATAAAAAATATTTTTTTTACCCGTGTATTCACGCTAGGTTTGCAGCAGCTTGTGGATGATCCGACTAGGAATGATCGAATTTTAGATCATATCCTGGTAGATGGTGAGCTCAATGGTTAGTGAAATCGAGGTAATTGATCGTTTTGGCAATTGTGATCACCAAAGGTCACCTTTGTCTCTTAATTGTAACTAGCTGTACCCCAGGTGTAACATACGCCGGTCTAGCCGGTTCACGCATGCCTATGCAAAATATTTTGCGCATGAAATGAAAACGGTCACCGGCTCCCCCCCCCCCCCCCCCCCCGGTAGCCTCCTTTGAACTCCCGGGCCCCGCGCCCCCACATTCTCCCATTGTATGGTTCGATTTCCCCTTCCCCTCCCCTTTCCTGGTAACCCCTTTCCCCCTACCGCATTCCCCCATCGTATGGTCTGAATATCCTCCCATCCCTGCTCCTCCTCCTTTGGAACCCCTGCTGTTTTGATTCCTTAGGGAAGTAAATGTCGTTTTTCAAGTAGGTTCTAAGAGCTAACATTATTAAAGCAACATACCGCCTGCCTTATAACCTTCCGCCTGCCTCACAACACCCACGCGACGATCACATCCGCGTATTTACCACAGCTAAGGTCAACTGAGACGGTAGCTTCGTTCCTCGCAGTGAAAAACATAGCTATTGTCTCAATTGGCATTGCGCCTAATAGTCCAGCCAGCGTGAACCCATTGATTGTGTCGTCAAAAACCGGAATGATTCTTTGTATTTTAAAATCACAATTTATAATTTTCTAAAACTAGTGTCTTATAATTTTGCTTCGGCGATCTATTGGAATAATTAATTTTAATTTTTATCGCATTAGTCTTTTAGATTTTTGATCTTATCGTAATTATTAGAAAATTAGTACATGCACACACAGCAAAGCATGTATTTCGTTTTTACTGATTGTTATAAGACACAACCGTTCACATTGTCGGGCGGTCGTTCTTTTACTTTGCTACGGTGGTAAGAATGAACCCGCTCGCCCTCTTTCTGGTTGTTACAGGGCAAATCCTTGAAAATATTAAACTCGGCTCTAATAGCCAGCATTATGGAAGCAGTATTTCTGATTGTCGGCCGCTTGCTCTTTTTCAACAAAACTCCAGCAAACTAAAACTATTAATTTCTCCATTTGTATTCATGATATATTTCTACCAAACTTGGCCAGATAGTAGATAGCAACTTTTCCCAACTTTATACCAACTTTTATGCAATTCCGTGCAAGAATAAACGAACGGAGCCACACGGAAATTTTAAAACTGTTCACTTGTTGTTGTTGTTGTTATTGTTGTTGTTGTTGTTGTTGTTGTTGTTGTTGTTGTTGTTGTTGTTCTTGTGTGACACGGTTTCAGAAAAAACTACTGCACTTAGCTAAAATCTGAAACATGATCTAGGCCAGAAATTTCCCTGGGCTTCATCCTCACAGAGACCACTTTTTCGATTGGTCGAGCCGTTCCGAAGTTACGGGACCCTAAACGATCATTTTGATTGTTCAACATTGTTTTAACCATTGTAATTAGGGAACAATGCCACTCAGAAAACTCTAGATGCAGATGCAGTCTTTCAGAGCTGTTTCAAAGTGGCCAGCAACAATCGACTGCATGCTTAAAGCTTTGGTCCGCGACGCCATAACTTAACAAGAATACAACTGTGATCTATGGAGCATGATTTTGTACGGCAACTTTTCCCAAATTGTTGTTGACAATTTGCAGGCTAAGGTTCAATGGACGGCACTGGTAGGAGAGGGGGGGGGGGGGGCGGGACCCACCTCCCCCTCCGCCCCCCAAAAGAAAAAAAATTAAGATTTTTTTGTATGGCGGGAAAAAGGGTAATTAGGTTAGACTTATTTATGATAAATTTTTTGGGTTTAAATAACAAACAGTATGCAGTTTCTGTTACAGGCACCCTGTTTTACTTGGCAGGACGAAAAAAAACGCTGTTCTACACATATTTTGTGACGAGACCCTGTGGTAGTCAAAATGATCACAATGTTTAGGAATTTTTATTGTTGTTAGAAATAAATGTAACTTATGGCTATGGTCTTTGATGGGAATGCTATGTATGCAAACCGACTGAGGGCTGGTAATCGTGGCTGACCTGTAGCGTGAGATTGTTAAAAGTGTAAAACATTAACCTCCAATCTCATTGCACGAATATGAAAAATAACTAGCACACTATGACAAGTAAGTACTTCAGTACATTTGTTTGTTTTGAGTTTCGTTTTGCATTTCAAGGATTTTCATTTTTCTTACCTTTTTTGTTTTTAAGGTTCCTCAGATCGTGAAAAACTCGTTAAAAAGTTAAAACTGAAATTTTGAATTAAAATGCAAAACTACCTAGTGACGTGGCGTGTCGAAAAATTAACGGCGGCAGGCAGCGGCAACTTGATTATTTTTCATCAGCAACGGCGTGCGGAATATTGGGAAAATCAGCGGTGGCGGCGGTGTGGCGTGGCGGTGCACAGGTCTACCCGGGAGGTCGCGCATAGGTAAGGCCGGCTGAGATAAGAGTTGATCCAGGAAGCAGCTACTATCTCAGCTGGCCTTGTGCATAGGACCGCGATTGTTTCTTTTAGTAGCTATCTAGCGAGCCTAACGTAAATTTCACATTGCCAATTGTAGCATAATACACTTGAATACAATTTTTACGTTCGGAGCAGTCCAACTTACGTTTCATAATAAGTATTCACTAGTTTGTTAGTCCAGGTGGTCCAGAGTTGCGTCGATTCGTGGTCCAGAGTGGCGTCGATTCGTCGGATCGACAACGACAGCCATGTTGATTTCAGAACTCACAAATACATGACGTCAGAGTCAGCGCATGCGCAGCCCAATTTATTTAGGAAAAGCGGTTTTCGGTGATGAGGAGGATTCTTACCATGCCGACCATGCTTGCTAGCGTATAGGAGCTGGATTAGCTAAATCAAGCTTCTAAAAAAGGCACACGGATTACAAACAAAACCGTCAAGTGTGCCGTAAAAAAAGGGGGTTATATGATTGAATTTTCACTTGTTAAAATGTACACGGATAAAAATTGATGATTTTTAATTGAAATAATCAAATGTACAATTGAGAAAATTGCATCTGTTTAGGTGCTGTGTGCTTTACCAATCATATATTTAAAACGTATAGCATAACAGCACCTAAACAGATGCAATTTTCTCAATTGTACATTTGATTATTTCTATTAAAAATCGTCAATTTTTATCCGTGTACATTTTAACAAGTGAAAATTCAATCATATAACCCTCTTTTTTATAGCACGCTTGACGTTTTTGTTTGTAATCCGTGTACCTTTTTGGAGCTTGATTTACTTAATCCAGTCAGTTGTGGATTCTATGGTTATTGGAGGCTACCCTAAAGCATATTTCGTAGAGACCGTGGTTCTAGAGCTGGAGGTGTCTGCGTTGTCTTTAAGCAGGGACTCGGTCTTAAATTGGATAAGACTGCGGTTGAGGCCGAGAGGCATTTTCGGTTAGGATAACTTCCTCCAACTTAAATTTTATTGTTGGTTACATCCCAAATGGGTTCGAC
>JAHWFP010224135.1:45234-61343 GCA_023313725.1 Lithobius niger | reverse complement strand
CCGTTACCAGCCCCATGTCATGTGAAAATGTATACTTACTGCAACAATACCACGAGCGATAAGTGAAAAGTAAACACTTTTGGAAAGGACGATGCTCTAGTATCTGTAAAAACGGCTGGATGCTGGTGACTATAGAAATGAAACTGCATTGAGAAAATTTAAACAAATACCCGTCGTAGCATCCTGCGAAATTCAGAAAGCGTTACTACGAATTAACAAATACACGCAATGAACAGCAATGAAACTGCACTTAAAAAAATATAAACAAACACCCCTCGTAGCATCCAGGGAATTTTTGCGTCTAAATGTTCGCACACTGGTCTTCACTGCACTTCCGGATGCTATGAAGGATGTTTATGTTCATAAATGAGTGCAAATTGCAAAGGTTAAAATTCGATACGTTTTCAATGACATAAATATTTTTCTGGGAGGCGGGGGGGGGGAGGGGGTAGGGGAAATTTTACGTTTCCCTTTATGGCCCCTGCTATAAATCCCTGTACGACAGTTTTTCTTGCTCAACGTAATGTATGGCCCAAGTAAAAAAAAAAGTTTTAAAGAAAATAGCTATTAAATAGCTACACTGGCCCGACAAGAGAACAGACAATTCCTCTCTATCCAAGAACTACAACAATTAGGGAACATGCCTTTCTGTTCGACTTTAGGCGTGCAAACAATAACACAAAAGAAACACGGCTATGGTGGTATTGTTGCAGCATCAAGGACAAGGGAGCAAAACAGTATGCAACAATGCCAAACAATGCAATGATCCACTGTTTTATTTATTTATTTATTGTTATGAGAGCCAAAAGGATCTGTACACTCCATGCGCTCTACTCTACTTAAGCTACTCACTACAGCGGCACCAAATATCCTTACTGACCATAGGAAACCAGGCTCCAACTAGACCCTATTACCTACATTCCAAAAACGCCTGGTCGTCTTACAGAATTTCAAAACCACCCTGTACGGCACCCTTTGACCACCCCACGAGGGAGGCAACTTCAACGCATCGCACACTACACCACCACTAACAAGCGGTGGCACACGGAAAGCATCCCATAGTGGACACCGAAACAAAAAATGGTCAACAGATTCATCCTCTGTGGTGCAGACACAAAGCGGAGACGCACACCAGCCCATACGATGCATGTGTGCACGCAGACTCACATGCCCCGTACGCAAACGTGACAACAGACTGGCATCTCTCCATGGCAACCGATCCAAAACAACAGGTCGCCCAACAGACTGCTGCACTTCATATAGCCTTCTGCCAGTAGTACTCTCATTCCAAATCGTCTGCCACTGCGAATTCTCAATTGCCAAGAGCACTGGGCGCAGATCCCTATAACCAATAGGACACCGTATGTGATTCGTCCTAGAGCGAAAGCCCTCACGTGCGAGCCCATCTGCCACTTCATTGCCAAATATGGCAGAGTGACCTGGTACCCACGTAATCGATACCCTAACTCCCCCTTGCAGGGCTGACAGTAGTTTCCTACTTACATCCACACTAAGAGGATGATCCACGTCAAGAGACGAGATCGCCTCTCTCAGGAAAGCAATACCAGTTCTCGAATCCGAATGAACCACAAAGCTACTGACCCCTAGGGACAAACCCTCTTCAATAGCCAACGAAATTGCCACGAGCTCCCCCAAAAAAGCCGACGGTAATCCAGAGATGAAATACGACCGTTCCAAACGCAATTCCTGTACAAATACGCCCACTCCTCCTTCCCAAACATCCTTACAAAAGGAAGCGTCACAAAATATGTTCACTGTGGTATTGGGTGTGGGCGGCGCATCCCAAACAGAGGACAACAGAGTGCACCACGACCAAGGACAAAACACCAAAGTTATCTTTGGGTCCAAGAACATGGACAGTTGAGGATCCAAAAGCAACGTTGCTCCCAGGCCCAGAGCACCTGATCTTTTCCTAGCCGACTCCCTAACTGCCATAAGTGCACTTATAATGCATGCAACAGGGTCCCTCCAACCCCTTGCAATGGCCCGGTAGCAATGTGAAAGGAGGAGCCTCTTTGCCCGCACACTCACAAGACACTCACCCGATTCTATGTGAATGGCATGAATAGGGGTTGACGGGAGACACCCCAGAACAACTCGCAAACACTCGTTTACCAACACCTGTATTGACTGCATGGGACCTGTAGCACCCGCCAATATAGGCAGGTGGAAATCAATACTCGCCCTGACATACGACCTATACATTGTCGTGATTACAGAACGGCTGGCCACTAACTCATTTGTCGTTAGTGATTTCAAGACACCCAACCGGGACACCACCGATTTCCTGACAGCTGCCACATCACTTCTCCAAGTTAGCTGCGGATCAAGGCTGATTCCCAAATACCTGACACAAGTTGATGCATGCACCAGGGTGCCACCCACAGTTATAGAACCTGACCGCAGTGCACCCCTAGCAAATATCATGAGTTCCGTCTTTTGAGGAGAAAGGCGCAAGCCCCTCTGAGCCAACAGCCCCTCACCCCTAGCCACAATTCCCTCTAGAGTTGCCAGGAGACTTTGCAAATCATCCCCCACAACCCACACAGCCACATCATCAGCATAAGCGACAACATTGCCATCCGAGTCCAAGTCAATCAAAACAGCATTGATGACCAAGGCGAACAACGCAGGACTGAGGCAGCTCCCTTGCGGGAGGCCTCTATCCGTGGACCGGCACTCCGACCAATAGCCATCTGCCTTAGTAGCAAACTGCCTACCGGCAAGAAGGGCCATAATTGCACGTGACAACTGTACATTGACACCAAGAACAAACATGGCGTGCTCCACCCAATTGACATCCACCATATCGTACGCGGCCTTTATATCTAGAAACACGCACACAGCGATCTTACCACCACTCCACGCCTGCCGTATGCTTGCCTCCAGATACAAAACCGCGTCTTGGGCACTGCGATGACGCCTGAAACCAAATTGAGCCCTGAAAAGACCTTCAGATGTCTCCAACAACCACATTAAGCGGCGAACCAAAATCCTTTCATAAACCTTTCTAGCACATGACAACAGCGCGATGGGTCGATAACTTGTGACCGCAGTGCGCTGCTTGCCACGTCCTAGAACCGGGACCAAAACAGAAAACATCCAAGCCGCTGGCGGCGGAGCACCCTCAAAAACACGCTGAAAGAAAGCCACCAAATCCACACGGCCCATATCACAAAGGGACTTCAACTCACCATAACTAACTGAATCGATCCCCATAGCACTGCCCGTACGACAACGAGCCAACGCAGCCTCCAATTCGCCAACCGTAATTGGCGATTCAGACTGTTCAGACTGTTGCACATTATCCCAAGTCACAGCCGGTGGAGGCGCACCTCTAGAAGAATTGTATACCTCCGAAAAATTAGCATTGAAGGCTTTCGCCATCTCTAGGCCACGGAGAACTTCTCCATTATTACCCAAAATCCATGCAATTGACGTACGTGAATCCAGCGGACGCACAAGTTTCCAGACTTGGGCAAGAGGGAGCCCAACAGAAACCCTCTCACACAGTCGTCTGCCACTGTTGGCTCAAGACTGCATAAAAATGAGCAAATCCGCCTATAAAATGTTATTACAAACAAAAACGTCTCAAGTCTGCCATAAAAAAGGGGGTTATATGACTGAATTTTCACTTGTTAAAATGTACACGAATAAAAATTGATGATTTTTAATTGAAATAATCAAATGTACAATTGAGAAAATTCCATCTATTTAAGTGCTGTTGTGCTTTACGTAAAATATATGATTGGTAAAGCACAACAGCACTTAAACAGATGCAATTTTCTCAATTGTACATTTGATTATTTCAATTAAAAATCATCAATTTTTATCCATGTACATTTTAACAAATGAAGTGAAACTTCAATATATAACCCCCTTTTTTACGGCACACTTGATGTTTTTGTTCGTAATCCGTGTACCTTTTTTACAGCTATGGCATAGCGCTACAAAGATTTATGCTTGCAGTCGATTGTTTCTGCACACTTTGAAACGATTCAACTCAGCTCTGTAAGCCTGCATCTGCGAAACGAATACGCCATTGTATCATTTCTAGCCGCCAATTTCGTCGCAACGTTGCTTAGTTTGGTTTGCGCAACGTTGCGTAAACACCATTCCGCACAACTCCACAACAACTCCAAGTCGCACCAACTCCAACTCCACAACAACTCCAAGTCGCACCAACTCCAACTTCACAACAACTCCAAGGTGCTTCAACTCCTACTCCACACTTTGCTACTCGTGGCCAGGCCGCCTTCTCTGTCCCATTTAGGGAAAGTTCCAGCGGCACACTACTACAACTCGCCGACAGCAACAACTGATTGGATTAGCACAATACTTGTACGGGTGAACACCAAACACTTGTCTTGCACATGGGCACAGGAAACCACAGCACACAGCACAACCCTTCAACAATCAACTTTTTAGCAAAGACATAACACGTGCACGAAAAATGGATCTGTAGTTTTCCGAGTGGCATTGTTCCCTCATTACAATGGTTAAAACAATGTAAAACAATCAAAATGATCGTTCAGGGACCCGTAACTCCGGAATGGATCGACCAATCGAAAAAGTGGTCTCTGTGAGGATGAAGCTCAGGGAAATTTCTGGCACGGTGTTTCAGATTTTAGGTAGGTGCAGTAGTTTTTTCTGAAACCGTGTCACACAAGAACAACCGCCACCACAACAACAACAACAACAAAAAACAGCAACAACAACAACAACAACAACAACAACAACAACAACAACAAGTGAACAGTTTTCAAATTTACGTGTGGCTCCGTACGTTTACTCTTGCACGGAAATGCATAAAAGACTAAAATTGCAGGGCCTGCACCTGCTTAATTTTAGTTTTATTGCCTAACCGAAAATATTCATTACCTATTTTTATAGCGTTTCCCTCCTTTTGAGCTTTAATTCCCTAGAAAACTTGAAAGTTGGCTTCCAAGCCTGGCTTGTACTACTGCGCATGAACAAGGATGGGCTGGCTATATAAACTCGGTGCAGCCGTCCGATGGCATTATTTCTCCGCACCCAAAACCTAGACAATGGAGGGGAGGCCTGGGTGGGAGTTAAGGTAATGTATATTTTCGGTTAGGCAATAAAAACTAAAATTAAGCAGGTGCAGGCCCTGCAATTTTAGTCTGTTTATAGCCGACGAAAATAAACATTACCTATTTTTATAGCATACTTTGTAACCCGGAGGAGGGCTAGGTTCGCTATCCCCTTTTGTACAAGCCGGCATCCCCGGGAACAAGTCCCTGGTGAAGACAACCCTGAATCCTAGGCCAATTGTCACTAAGTTGGAGTATCACTGAGCGGATCGGAGGCGGTCCGCAGTGTTAGAAGAGGTATCCTTCAGTGTGACCAGACACTGTGGTAAAAAGAGATAAAATTCATAATAATGGTTAAAGAAGCAGAAGAGAGCACCGCATCAGAGGCCTTAACACTGTGGGGTACAAGATAGAGAATCAGAAAAATAATTACCGAAATCTCCTACCTTGCTGGGAGGACGACGATTTCCTGGAAGGCGGACTTGTGGCTGGAGTAGTGGTCGGTGTCGTGAAGGATGGTAATTGCTGGCGGATTGGACGTACTCAGGATGGATAATGTTCCTAACCAGAGAATAAATGAAGAGACAGATCGTAGCGGATGCGAAGAACGGATGGCGAGCGCAGGATGGTGGAAAAAAGAAGAAAATCGTGCATCATGGGACGTGGTAATAAAAGACTAACTAAAACAGAGCCGAAAAGTCTGGTGAGTAAGTCACTTCTTGCACTGGGGAGTGTGTGTCTTCACTCCGTCCCCCTCTTTTTTTTTATTGAGGATTTAGTGGAAAATTAAGAGAGGATCGTGAACGTTTCGTCACCGAAAGGGAGGTAAGTGGAAGGAAAGTTCAAATAAGAAGAATGGCGAGGATCGTGATTGCACCGTCTGCAGATGGAAGGCGGATGAAGCAGAACCATCACTAAAGGTTTTTATAAAGCTGAAATGTTATGTTCTGGGGTGAGGAATAGACAGCAGAAAGGTTCCATTGAAAAAACTGGCGAGGATAGTGATTGTACCGTCTTCGGACGAGAGGCGGATGAAGCAGGAACCTCACCGAAAGGTTTTGAAGCAGTTAAAAAATTTTGAAGGTTAGGGCACTAGAGAGTTATTAAGGGAGAACACGAAATTCTAGAGAGACACCAGAAGCCTTGTCACGACAGGGGGAGCACGGCATGACGTTTGTAGAAGATGATGTGGTTGGGGTGATGCCATGATATACGGGAACGAACCTCGGTGCATTGTCATACTGCCAGACGGAATATGAGGTAATTTTGTGGAACTGACTGGCGGCGAGAGCATCCTGCCAGAGTGAAATTGGAGAGGCGGAGACCACTGTGGGAGGATCGTTGTTGGGAGTGTGATATCCACAAGATGTAGCTGAAGGGTCTCTTAGTGGAGACCGCAGTGGGGATGAAGCGTCTCGATGGACCTGGAGGACCGGTGGAGAGGCGGATGCAGTTGCAGAGGCAGCATGTAGCAGTGGTTGAGTAGGAGCGGAGGACGGAGCAAGCCTGAGACGTCGGGTGCAGGAGCGTGCACAGTAATAGGCTCTCCACGGAGGAGAAGCAGGGATTGGAGACACCCAAGCATTACGTGCACAAAGTAATGCGTAATTAATGCGTAGAGATCGGTAGCGTTGGTTGACGAGATTGAGTTCGTTGGTATGGGCAATGTTCGAAGCAGGCAGGAGATTGTTCTCGGATCGCAGAGCCTCCAATTCTGCAGCCGTTTCGTGAAGGGCCGATGTTGCAGATTGGGTGGATCGGAGGGTGTTGAGTTCAGTCTTGAACTTGTCAAGATAGATGTTGAGAAACTGTAAATTAAAGTCGAGGTTTTCTTGTTCTCTGGCCGAGAGTTGAGGCCCCGCGTAATGGCAGAGCGGATCACTGCAAAAGTGGGGAACGGAGTCGGACGTGAAGGGGACGGCGCATTAGTCGGGGAGAAAACTTGAAAATTCTGGGCAGAGGGTTGAACACGGACGGGGGTGGATGACAATGGAGGGTGTGGCTTCTGAGAGGATGGTAGCGATTGTGAAGTTGAGGACGGCATTTTGGTAGGAGCGAGACGATGTCGAGCAATCCTGATTCTTGCTGTGGGTTTCACCCCGGACTGTAACGGCGGACGCTACGACGGCTTAGGTGCTTGTAACGCCCCCGGTTTCCCTGGTGTACGTGGAGTTTCAGCTTGAGGTTTCTACGGTGTTTATGACGACTTTTTACGTTATACAACACAGCATGGACACTGTCCCAGCATGGGGGATGAAGCGCCGGTCCTAATTAAAGGGGCCTAACCTTAAACTGTCGGTATCGCTGCCACCAACGGTGGATTTAACTGTTTAACTAGCTAAAATCTAAAGATGGGCTACATATTTAATTTTACACTAAAAAACAATTAATCAAGTCTAGCAAACGACTGAAGCTTAAAACTCCTGGTTTTATTTTTGCGACAGAGAATGAAAGTACACTTTACATTATAGTTTGCTTCTAAAAGCTTTTGAATACCAATTATTTAAATAGGCAACAAGTTTACAGTTACATAAAGTAGCAAGGTTGAATATACACTTAGTATTTCATAAATTCAGACAAACCCACTTGGTTTGAATAAAGTTTTAAATTTTCACATTAGAAAAAGTAAATCATGAGTGCTCCCGGAGACACCCGCAAGACTAAACAGCCGCAACTGATAGTAGTCTATCTGACAGTATGTTTCAACATGATCAACCGTCCACAGTTATGTTTCTAAGTTTTCCAAGCACAAAAAGATCAACCTCCCTTAGTTCCCTCGAGAACTGTTCTAAGTAATAAAAAGCCCGGCAATTTTACACTTAGGCATCAGTTTGTTTCAATTTGCCTTCCACAAAGATCAAACCGTCATTTAGTTTAAATTAAAAATCCATTTAAAGTAAACTGGAAAAATTTGGTTTTTAGAAAGAGAACCACTCTGACGTTATGGGGAGAAGAAACCTAAGATGCCGCTACAGGCGTCTCCACCATAATATTCTCTAGCTAGAGAGTTAAGTTAAGTTTTAAACTAAAATTTAGAATATGGGGGTCCTAAACTGAACTTTCAAAAGCTAAACTATAACATACGAACCACCACCATCGTGCCCGGCATGGCATTCTCCGGACATGGCGTCTCCACTCCCGACGGGCGTGACCGGTCTCTAGCTTGAGATCTGTGAGCTGTGCTGTGCTGACTGAGCTGTAGAGGGAGGGCAACTGGGGCTTTTTATGCTGGAGCAGCGGATTTTCTGGACCTTAGCGCGGACGCCGAGGAGAGCTGCGGGGGTCTGATTGGCTGAGGGCCTCGAGAACAATGGAAAGTGGGAGGAGAAGTCGGTTGAACAAAGGGACTGGGTGCAGAGCCGTTTGAAGGAGTAGGAACATGTAAAACGGAAAAAGATAGGCCCGTTTTGAGTTTCACTCAATTGAACTTTCGGAAATGGCCTTTACTTTGTATCATTGGCTACGGATTGAATATTTACATGATTGCAACGTGATTAGGCTCTTGTTAAAGCTTATTACTTGGCTTTGGGTAATGTCTAGAACATTACTATTAAATTTAAACAAGCTTTAACGGTAAACTGTAGTGTTAAACACCACAACTAGTTTTGGCTGGGATGGGGGGCAAAAATGGGGAATTCGAAGTTTTTGCACAGTTGGACTTTCGGATTTGGTTTGAACAGATCTTTTTAAGAATTCTTTTAGTGTTTAATAGTAGATCAAGCTATTTGTAGGTTTCGGTGGGTCACAGTCAGGTCCAGAGGAGAACTAAAATAAACATATATACACTGAAAAATTCGTGTCCGGTAGAATGCCAGGTCGTAATGCGTTTATACGTTTGGACATATGGTAGCGTTTCTGGGGGTAAAAGAATATAAATAAAGTATAAATGTGGTTAAATAAATTAGCTTAATTGAATGCTATAACGCATTAAGTTACAGAGAACATTTAACCTTTAAAATTTTAAAGTTAAAATTCGATCGTTGTGGAAATTTTTCATATGGGTTTCGGCCGACAAACACAATAAAAAATATCACACTTCAAATGGTTGTCTGTACAAACCTCATACAATACACTAAGCTAATATGTTTGGGCTTTTTGCCCTAAAAGAAAAGAATAAAATGAAGATACAGAATTTTATAATGGCGGCCATGATGAAAGTGCGATGTAGTTGGTTTTGGTCAATCTTCAAATGTAGTTTCAATGGTCTTCAAGGAAGAAAGTCCGGATTTGGGCTTCCCCAAGAGTCTTGTATTTTGACAGGCTATTACATGTCGAAGAGTTTGTGGAAATCGGACCATTATTGCGAAAACGGCCAAATATGCCTCGGCGAGGCATTTGGGTGCCTCGAGAAAAAAAATTTCATTTTTTTGAAAAACAGGCGTTTTTCGCTGGCGCTCGTTTACAGGACGTACCGGCAACTGCGGGGATCGCCTCAGTAGCTGAAAGAGCAGACCGTTTGTGAGGATGAACGGGGGGGTAGCGGACGGAGACCCAGCACGTTTGGAGGCTTTCTTTGAAGACAAAGAAGTAGTTGTAGTTAGAGGTTGTGTCTGAGAAAGATTTTTCTGTTCCTCACGTTTACGAGCCGCCCGTAGCATCCTTTGTCGTGACTGTAGTTGTTTTTTGCAGATGAGCGTCCAGCAGCTTGGCGAGTTAGCAACACAAACCCGGCAGTTCCGAGCCAGTCCGTTACACTGTCTGTGCCGTTAACAGCAGGAATGGGGATCGAATGGGGGTCAGCATTCTTATGTTTAAAGGTGTGTTAAGTTTTTATAATTTGAAAGAAAACATAATATGCTATATTAATACGAAACAAACCAATCTGCACTAAGCTAAGCAAAATACAACGAATGAATATAATTTTGAAAATGTGGTCAAACCTAATTGCACACCTAGAACATCTCACACTTGTCTTTGCCAGAAGAATCCACCCAAAACCAAAACTGGTAGAAAAATCCGCCAAGTTTCCAAAAACGATCGGCCTCTGAAGGTAGTGATATCATTCAACCAAGGAAAGGCCGCCAAGGTCAATCCTATTAGCCAAGTTAATCGCACCGACAATGGTATGACAAAGTATCACGAATTAGAAATAACTCAAACTAGTTTAAGGTAGGTTTAATTGAACCAAAGTCAAAACAGCAAAGTAACACGAATAAGCCATCCTGTAAGGTTTCAGATACCACAGTGTTGCTGGAGCCAGGTGGGATTGGAGCCAGGTGAAGAGACGACAGAGCTCCACAAACATTGACTCGTTGCCAAGAAACTATTGTGATTTCGAAAGATTTGGTGTAAGTGAATGAACTGTGAATGCTTGCTGATCAACAGGAAGTATAAACTAAGCCTGTCGGTACCCTGTGGTTAAAGGATTACTGCTTCAAAAAGGGGTTTGTGAATGGTTTGGTGCAATTGGAACCGTTTGGCACAGCGAGCGAAATTGAGTGTTCACTCGCACACTGTGGTGAGCAGCCGGTCAAATGTAGTGATTGTGGAAAATCTTCTGCGGTCAACTGTGATTTAACACAGCCCTAACATATATACGGTGGAAAACAACCGTTTGAATGTGGAGAGTGTGGAAAGTCTAGTTTGCAGAAATTTAACCTAGCATCGCACACACGCCTTCACAGTGGGAAGAAGCCAGTCAAACGTAGGTAGTGTGGAAAGTTTTCTGTGGTCTACTGTAATTTAACGCAGCAGTAACTTGTACACAGTGAGAAGAAAACGCTTGAATGTGGCAAGTGTGGAAAGTCTCATACGCAGGAAAATTGTTAACATCGCACACATTCGTTCAAAGTGGAAAGAAACCGGCCAACCGTTGTGAGTGTGGGAAGTCATCTGCGGTCAACTGTAACTTAACACAGCCGGAACCCGTACAAAGTGGAAAGAAACTGTTTGAATGTGACGAGTGTGGAAAGTCTCGCATGCAGGAAAATAGTCTCGCATCGCACGCACCCAAACACGGTGGAAAGAAGCCGATTATACGCAGTAAGTGTGGAAAGTCTACGGATTACTATATTTTAAAAAGCACGAACTTGTACAGAGTGGAAAGAAACCACTTTTTTACCCCTCAATTGTGGAAAAAAAAGGGAATAACTGTTTCTACGGACCTGGAGATTTAAAAATTTTTTATCGCTTCACGTTTATATTAAAGGATAAGGAGGAGGATTAAAGTGGGCACATACTACTTGAAAAGTGGACCATGGCGTCTGTGTCTTTCCACCCAGCCTCGCCAAGATTATTGGAAGGGGGAAGACCGGATACTTTTTTCTACGACACCAGTTCAACCCCAAGCATATCTCATGTTGCCACCGCTAGTGCAGTTCAATCGACTCTAAGTGCTCCCGAGCAGACACCAATTCGTGACCTTTTAAACAAGTCGACTACTATTCTGAACAAATTAGATACTTTTGAACTTGAGAAGGATATGGACTTGAGAGCCATCGATTGCAGGTTATCTGTGTTAAGTGCGTCCTACCTTGACCTTCAGACTCGACTACTTACTATTAAGAATTCTCTTGTTGCTGAATTCCATGCAGGTCTTAACAGTCTTAAGACAGATCTTATGAGCCACCTTAACGCCCTTTTCACAAACTTCAAAGATGATTACGCGACAACTACTACAACTTCCGTAACTGCTGCTTCTAAAATATTACTCGACGAGTCAACCGACGACAGGGTGGTAGGCTGCACAAATTTTTTTTCACTTGGAAATGGCGGGCAACTCAACCTGATTTCTACACACTTGGAAGCGACGAAGGCAATATCGAAAACCAATACGGAAGTAAAGGCATTCCCATCCCAACCAACAAACTTGCTTGCAGAACTTGGTACCTCGTTACCACCAAATGTAACTGTGCGGAAAGGCAAGCAATCTCGCAAGACCAATTGTGACGCACCCTCGCCAGATTCCCAGAATATTGCAACATCTGACCTCCAGACTGATTCCAGACCTTTCCCAGCCATCCAAGAAGTATGTGACCAACGCAACCGTGAGTCTGGAAGTAACCCTTCTGTTGTGCATACTAGCTCGAGTTCAAGCAGCATCAAGTCATCCATGGTATGTCCTATCTCTAAACTGGCTGTACCCATTTCCATCTTTGGAGATTCTCACACACGCTCGTTGCGCTGCAGTTCTCATGCTCAAGCTAAAACATGGTGTTGGCAGGGGGCTACTGCGCAAACCATTTTTGAGCATACACCAACAGTTGTTGGAGACGCCCATCCAGATACAGACTTCATTTTTTGTGCTGGTTCCAACAATCTTGACTCTGACCCCCCAAACCGGATCACATACTTTATTAGCAAGATTGTTAACAAGATTAGACAAGCACGCAAAAATGCCAGAATTTCGGTGGTGTGCATTTTCCCACGTTTACGGCGGATCAGCGTGAAACGGACAAACTTATTGTACACACTAACTTACTAATTAAGAAGTTATGCATTGAAATGAGTGTTAACTACGTATCTATTGATGAACCATTGTGCCGGGATCATACACTCCAAGCTCGAGATGGGATCCATTTAACATCCAAAGGCAAACTCATCCTCGAAGATGAAATTGTTAAGTTGCATACTCCATCCCCAAACCTGATTCTGTAACTGGGAACAGTCCCACTTTGTCGACCACCACTTTTAACTCCAATTTTAATCAACATCAGGTTCAGTTGGGCAATTTAAAAAATGTTTACTCTTAAATGCTCATAGTACTCAAAAAAATTTCAGTTGTTTTCAGGCACTCCTAGCAGAGGGAGCCTATGATCTTTTATTCGTTGTGGAGACCTGGCTTGACCACTCTACGACCGATGTAATGATTGTCACCAGTTACGATTATGCCATCACTAGATTGGACCGTGGTACTAGGGCTGGCGGAGTCATGGTTTTATCTAAAAAGAAATTGGGTGTTATAGCGAACCACGCAACAAATGGCGTGGAGGCTATCTCGCTCTGTATGCCACCACAGAAATTACATTTTCTCTTGGGCTATCTCCCTAATAGTCGCTGTGATGTGGCTATTGACTCCATGTGCACCTATTTGGTTAATGCTGTCAAACCAGGCTGTTCGAACATTATTCGGGGCGATTTTAATTTGTCTTCGGTTAACTGGGAATCTCGTACTGCAACTGAACGAACGCATCGCGATTTTCTCATGAAAACATCTATCCTAGGGATGTCTCAACTTGTTGATTTCCCAACCAGGGGAAATAATATACTGGACATCATTTGCACCGAAAATGAACGCTTAATTTTTGGGATTCATCCCAAGCCTTGTTTGGGCACTAGTGACCATGAAATGGTAAGCTTTCAAGTCCATTGTCAGCTATCACCTGCGCGGTCAGTGGTGCAATCAATGGGTAAGATAAATTTCGCCTCCTTAAGACAAAAGCTATCTGGACTGAATTGGTCTCATTTTTTTGCAACAGTTGAATCGGATGCCAACAGTGCTTGGATTGCTTTCCACCGACTCCTCCTTGACTTAGTGGTGAGTTGCAGAGGAAAGCCTTATCACAAGGTTAGTAATGCTAATCCTAGACCATATTTGCCCAATCATATACGTAAACTGGATCGCAAAAAATTGCGTGCCTGGAGGACTTTTAAAAAATGTCCATCACTGCCTTCTAATCTCGCTTACGCCAAGTGTCAGGCGGACTATGCCACAGCAACAATGAATTGCCAAATCAACTCGACTTGGCTGCTATCAGGGATGGTAGTTTGTCCACCCTTTTTCGGCTCTATAAAGTTAAAACCCGTACAACGCGTTCTCTACCACCATTTCTCCATAACGGTGACTTCGTGACCGAGAACTTGGATAAAGCCAACCTTTTAAACACAATTTTTCTATCAAATGTTGTTGCTGATAACAATTTGTTTCCTGATGGAAACACTACGACCAGCATCATCGACCAACTTGATTCTTGCACCAACGTTGTGTTTACTTACGAAAATGTCACTAAAGCGCTGTCCTCTATCAAACCAAGTCATGCAATTGGCCCCGACGGCTTTTCGGCCTATTTTTACAAACAACTCGTACATGAGGTAACTCCTGAGCTCACATTTATTTTTAATTTGTCTATGAAAACGTATTCTGTCCCAACTATGTGGCGAACGGCCAACATCACTCCCATTTTTAAGAAGGGTGATACTTTGAATCCAACGAACTATCGCCCCATTGCACTAACGGTGGTACCATGCAAAGTTATGGAGACCATCATTCGCACAGTTCTGTTAAACCACCTTGACGATAATCACCTTTTAGGCAGCGACCAGTTCGGCTCTTTACCTGGCTGGTCTGTTGTCATGTAACTTTTGCTGGCTCTGGATCAGTGGACCTCTGTAATGGATCTCGGTGTGCCTTCGGATGTGGTTTATTTTGATTTTTTTAAAGCATTCGAATCGGTTGTCCGCTCCAAACTACTTTACAAACTTTCACTTTTGTTAGTCGGTGGAAACGGCTTATCTTGGATAAAGAATTTTCTAACCGACCGATCTCAACGAGTGATTATTGAATCTTCTTGTTCAACTCTGTCTCATGTAGGAAGTGGTGTACCACAGGGCTCCGTGCTTGGACCACTATTGTTTGTAATTTTCATCAACGACTTAGCACCTGGAGGCCTAGACAGTGCTAGGTCTTGTTTCAAATTTGCTTATGACATATTCATAATATATTCAGCAGTGGTCTGAGCTGTGGCAGCTACCACTCTCTGAGAATAAATGTTGTGTCTTCCATATTGTAAATTCCAACCCCAACTTTGAGTACTACCTCGCTTCACACACACTTTCATCCGTGGACTCCGTCAGGGACTTAGAAATCTGGTTTTCAAAGGATCTTAAAGCATCCTTGCATTGCGCTAAAATCGCGGCTCAAGCTTATCGTCGATTAGCCATGGTTAGGAGATGTTTCGCAAAATCTCCAGTTGAGACCTTGGTTTGGGCATTCAAGGTTTATGTATGCCCCATCTTAGAGTATGCCAGTTTGGTTTGGTCTCCTTCTTTGCTTAAAGATATCGATTGTTTGGAGGCAGTACAGCGACAATTTACACGTGGTCTACCGGGTCTTCGTGGGTTTTCCCAAGGGGAGCGGTTAACAAGGTTGGGCCTGCAGCCACTTGAGTTGCGAAGACTCTGGGCTGATCTCTCGCTGACTTTTCGTATAGTAAGGGGATTTTTGTCGGTTGACCTTCCTTTTTTCGAGCTTTCTCCAGGAACAAGTACCAGAGGTCACTCCTTTAAATTATTGGTCCAGAGATCGCGAACAGAGTGCAGAAAACATTTCTTTGCTCTTTGAGTGGTCAATCCATGGAACTCACTTCCGGAGGATGTGGTCAGGGCTCCGTCAGTCCATGTCTTTCGTAAACCTTTACAGCGCCTACCACTCACTTGTTACTTGAAACGTACTTACTAATCTTATTTTAGTTTAGGAGCGGCGTTAGTGGCCCTGAGCCCTGTCATTATCCTTGCCTTGTGGCTAAAGTTATATTATTATTATTATTATTAAGTGTTACGTCCACGTGAAACCTTACTGCTGTCTTCAATACTGTAGTTTTGTGTTTGGTGCAGTTAAATCTTACCTTAAGCGAGTTCGGTTTTTTTTAATAATAAAATCATGTTACGTCTGTTTGCTTATTGTTATTGTTACTGTTATTGTTATTGTTATTGCTGGTGCGTATTAATGTTTATTAGATTGTATCTGAGGTAGTCGGGCTAATCGTAACCCGACTACTGTAGCTCGTAAATAAATTCAACTCAATTCAAATTATTGCCTTGCTTCTTGTTTACTGTTGTTGCCATGTGGTCAAGAATCGATGACGTCATCTTTTGTTGCGTATTGTTACGTGGGGGTGGTGTTTCGCTCATTTTTGGGTTATAAAATAATCTCGGACTATCAGGATAGGCCTAAATAATATGAGGATTAATTTACTTTCTTCCGACACATACTTATATTAGAAAACAAAAACGAGCTCGTTTGATGTTTAAGGTAAGGTTTAACTGATCTGAAGTCAAAACAGCAAAGGAACACAAATAAACTTTCCTGTAAGGTTT
>JAHWFP010224135.1:32134-44834 GCA_023313725.1 Lithobius niger | reverse complement strand
CGTGGACTAAACAGTACAGGAACACTGCGATATGTGAAACCTTACAGGAAAGTTTATTTGTGTTCCTTTGCTGTTTTGACTTCGGATCAGTTAAACCTTACCTTAAACATCAAACGAGCTCGTTTTTGTTTTCTAATTCGTGATACTTTGACATACCAAGCTGGTTGTCTGCACTCGTTGCAAACGGACACTTTAGCTTTAACGCGAGAGAATGATGTGAAATCATTATGTGAATCGATTCGTAATAAGGATAATGCTTCCGCTTCACGTGCGGGTAAATTGTTGGCTCATCAGCATTGTTAGCATTTGCTTACGCTTTCCGTCTGGCGTTTGCTGATTGGCATTGTTGTATAGAAACAATGTTGAAAACAATGTACAACAATAAAACGGATCGTTCAGGGCTCCGTAACTCCGGAACGGAGCCACCAATTGAAATTTCTATTTCTATAAAGAGCACATGTCCGGAAGTAGATCTTTCAAATTAGCTAAGAATCAGCTTTCTACGACAAATGGTTTAGTCTGTAGAGACCATTGTATAAACGTGTCCAAAGTCCCTTGCCATCACCACCACCGTATAAGACAAAAATGAAACTCACGATTCCAGCTGAAGTCCAGATCTCCAATCTGGCAAATCGGAAATTAATAAAAGTTGGTACACGCGTTGGCCAAGTACCACAAGGCTTGCATATCAAATTTCATTCGAAAATGTTGAACGGCGGCGGAGAAATTAAGCTTTCAAATTTCCGCTTTAACATGGGAGACTGAGGTCAAACCTTACAGTAAAGGCTACCGCCTTTACTAATTTTCAGCCTTCTACTTCCAGAGGAGAACACGAACATTCCCACCCAATCAACCAGCCACGATAAACTGCATTGTTTTAATGATGAAAGACTCGCTTACTATGCTCGCTCATTTGGCATCACCTTGCTACGAACGAGGAGCTGTTCAACTGTTTCACCCATAAGCAGAGAAAACCTAAACGTCGAAGTTTCGCTTTCAAAAGGATATTAAATCGGATACTGTAGGTAACTTAGTAATATTTAAACAATGCAGAGGGCAGAGGGCGTACCCTTTTTGACAGTTGTACGTAAAATATGTTGTTCCATTCAGTTCCTTTTGTTCCACTACACAACTCAGTTTTAACGTTGGTCACATAAGTTTTTTATTAACGTGTGTTGGTTTTTCAGTCGATGTGATCAATAAATAAACACTAACTATTCCAAAGTATTGGTAAAAAATATCAATCAACAATTAAAAAAAAAAAAAAGCCATGAAGACTCGTCAGTTGACTTTGTTCATCAGTGGCCGTCAACCATTCATTGAAATATGTGATGAGTGTGGTTTCATGTGTCAAAACTTTGACTTATGCATTAGTTCCTGAATAAGTTCCCTAAATAATGATTATAACTGTTGTTGGATTAATTATGGCTAATTAATTTTGAAGTCAAACGCCATCCCCCACACACAAAAAAAAACATTTTTATTTATTTGTGAACTGAAATCCACGAATGCATGAAACTGCATGGGAAAGTTTGAAATGAACTGAACAATGGTATGGTCATACAGACAGAGAGACACGATGCAAACAGCATGATAAGCTCTTTTGAACGGTTTCGCACCGCATCTCATTATAAACTGGGATCGAATTGTCTGGGGATCAAATGTCTGGCAACGAATATTCTAGAACTCACCTTGAGGAAGCCTTCATGGTAGCCTCCAAAGTTTTAAGAGCCACTCAAAGCCATATCGCTTCAAAACGTTGAAGACCATAATGAAAATCGTTTGTAATTAGCTAACAATTATTTATAACCTGAAGGTTGTCTCGGACCTTACAGTTACTCGCCTCCTTACAGTATAACCGTTTCAAACATGTCTCAGTGTGGAAATAAGATATCGCTTCTATCTAGTCGCGCAGAACGTTCAGCTTGCATGCTTCACTCGACTCACTGAAAGGAGGTCCAGCGATAATGCGCGCAAACTTTTAACTTTGCGTGCGATATACATAATCCACCCAAAACCAATAAAATACTGGTAGAAAAATCCGCCAAGTTTCCAAAAACGATCGGCCTTTGAAGGTAGTGGAATCATTCAACCATGGAAAGGCCGCCAAGGTCAATCCTATTAGCCAAGTTAATCGCACCGACTAATAGTTCGAAAGTTACTCGCTGTAGCAATCTTCAAGTTTTCATTTAACGTCCAAAGTATTATTGGGTGCGATTAACTTGGCTAATAGGATTGACCTTGGCGGCCTTTCCATGGTTGAATGATGTCACTACCTTCAAACGCCGATCGTTTTTGGAAACTTGGCAGATTTTTCTACCAGTTTTGGTTTTGGGTGAATATCACAACTTTCATAGGACTGTGAACGTACATAAGGGTACACCGTGTTATCTTCATCTGTACCTTTTTTCTAGAGGAATTTGATACCTATAAATTTTCACATTTCTAATTTTCAAATTTACCATTGCTAATTAGCCGTTAGATTAGCCAAATTTCCACGGCTTAGTTTATTGTATGACCACTCTTCACATGCTTAGTTGCTTAAATCCCATTTTGGCACACACTGGCTAGCAATCGCTGATTTCGTTCGCTTCGCTCACTCAATCAGTTGTTTTGTTGATCCCTGCACCTTCCCCTTAATTTTTCAAGATTTCATTGACATTTAGTCATGCAGAAACCCCCGAAGGTCGCTGTTACTAAAACATCAGAACACGAAGCATTTTATTTTGGGTTATTAACAAAAAACCCGTTAGCTCGTGGATGCTCGTATTGTTGCGTAACCATCGTGTAACGTGCATCCTTTTATTCTTACGCAATCCACGGCAACGTTACGTTTCCTTATTTTGTCCTTCGTTATAGTTCAGTTCTTAGTTCGTCCAGGCTTTTACAATAAATCTAAAGACCAGTGTTGATTGTTCAAGACATTGTTGCTTGAAATATTTGGTTGCAACTTGAAAAAGAAACGAAATTTAAATTCGCTGGTGGCGAATTTCAAAACCCTCCCACGCATTTGTCCGGACCCCTACAACTCTCAAACCAACAAAAGGACCATGCTCAGGTCACCATGCGTCCGTGTGCCAAAATTCAGTTAGGTAGGCCTTCTCAATTTTGCGCTAGCCATCAGCAAAAAGTCTATCATTCCGATTTAACATGGGAAAAATCTTATTAGCCAGCTAACCAGCTAGCTAGACAGTAACATAAAAACAACGTTATTGACGCATCGTTTTTTCTATGATTGGTGGACACTCATCCTTTAAATTTCAGTTTTTCTTAATCTCTGACCCTTCCCCTTACATTTTCCACAGTTTGAAACATTTCTGTCGCATTGGGATTTATCCTCAACATCCCAAAATAAGCTTTCAGTTGTTACAGTTAACAGACACATGTCTGCTAGTGAGCCACCTTTTTATCATTAACAATCAATTTGTTAACAATCGGATGTCTACAATCGGATAGTCTACTGTTACTTGGTGGCGACACACTAGCGTGTGTCTAGATACAAAAATTGTAGGATTTGTCTTTTAGCTGTCGAATTTCAAAATGGGATTATTACAAGGGATTGAGTAAACAACGCTTTGTGGTTGTACCTGAGGTGGAGTGTAGAAGAAAACTGGTAGATATATCGTTTGGAGGGGAAATCCATTTAAGGTTGGGCTAAACAGGTGGGCCGTACTTTCGTCGTGCGTGCTGACAGATATTAGACAGTAAATAGAGATACAGCATTCTATCTAACCTTAACCTACGCAAAGTTAATGGCGCCTTCCCTCGAATATTACTTGCGGTTATATACTACCACTCAAAGAATGCATAAAAACAACACGACCAATTTTTTGCAAATTTGAAAAAAATTGTTTTAACTTTGCGTTGAGTGTAACCATTTTGGAGTTCTGAACGCCCAAAACCAAAATTGGCTGCCATGTTTTCAAAAAGTCGGCCTTGGAAAGTAGTGATGCCATTCAACTAAGGCCTTCAAGGTAAACCGTGTTAACTATTAAACTTGTCGGATCGGCCTCTTCTTATTGAGCAAAAAAGGTATTATAATGTGCATATATGACGAAGGCAGATATCTCATTACCGGAGTCATAAGATTGTACAGTTCTAATTCCAACATGTTTGAGCAGTCTAAGAAAGTAGTCACAACAAAGGAATTAAAGAAGAGGGCGATAAGCCAAGCTTTTGGTGGTTACTAGGTTTAACCTCGGCGGCCTTTTCCTTGGGAAATATATCACTGCTTTCGAAGGCCAGCCGTTTTTGGAAACTAGACGGTTTCGCTTACACTAGTTTTGGTTTTAGGTGGATATCACAACTTTCATAGAATTTTGAGTGCGCAAAACATCACGCTTGTCTTCATCTGCGAGAATATTGATACAAATAATTTTTACGTGATTTAGAAGCTATATTAGAAGACGAGACTTCTCCTGGGTGGCTATCATAACTTTCATAGGGCTTTTTCAGGTCTTGTCTCCCTTCAACTATATCTTCATTCTGTACCTTCATCTATAACAAAGCTTGCTTTCCCACTGTACCTAGTGACTATTCTGGTTTTTCGATCAGCGTCCAAAGGATCGAAAAACCATGCTACTATATCTACCAACGGCAAAAGGTTCGGTGTATCAATCAAAGTTAGTGTAGCAACCTATGTTTCAGCTCATTTTTTAAAGAACGCCCAGATTGGATCCTGTGCATTTTGTTTCCAACCCTTCTTGTAATTAGAAAACATTTGAAGTTTAAGGTACGGTTTAACTGAACCGAAGTCAAAATAGGAAAGGAACACGAATAACTCCGGAACTACTTTACCAATTTCAATCACTTTTTAAAACCTATTTTTTAACCTATATTTTTTAATTTGAGGTCTACGAGGCCTGCTTTTATAAAAGTACAATCTACACAGCCATTATCTACACAACTGACCAAAATAAGCTTCTAGAGCTAATAGTTTGACTGTAGAAAACGTTGTATAGAAATGTCTGAACCCGATGAAGAAGACAAATTCTAGTTTCGCCGTTTAGTCCAGACTTGTGATGTGATCCGATAGATTTTAACAAATTGTGTTATGCGTGTTAAGTCTAAGACTTCGAACGTAAAATGAAATAATTCAAAATTGTTAACTTTGAATTGAAGTTACTTTTAACTTTCAAATTTTAGATTTACCTATCGAACTATTAATCGGTGGAAATAACTTGGCAAAAGAGCTTGGCGTTTTGTAGCACGACTTCAAATAGCCGAACAGTTTGACGGGAATCCTTAACAAGTTTTGTTTTGAGTAGATGGTTTATTAGTAGCTGTGGTCTCCATGTTTTAAGAGAAAATGTTGATGCTTAATATCCTCACCAGTTTTAGATTTTAAACGAAATTGGCATGTAGGCTATAGGGCCTACATACCAAGTTTCGTTTAAAATCTTAAACATGACCTATTGTATAAACACGGGACGTTTACCCGTATAACTGTTTAATGACTCATGACTCTCGTTTAAGCCTGTTTTATCTTACTTTGTTGTAGTTTTAAGTAGGCTAGCTTAGACTTTAGTCCAGTTGCCAAATGCTGATTTTTGGCCTAACTTAAAAAACTATCTGCACAAAAGGTTTTTGCGCAGAGATGTTCTACAATATGTCCCTACTCTAAAATATAATGATGCTACCTTGGCACCCTTGGGGAATTCAAGATGGCGTCCAAAAATGGCGACAAAATACAGTTTTTTGCTTCTAGCGTCTAAACCGTTAATCCGATTGAAAATTAACCGGTTGCCAATTAGGTTTAGAATGCAATTTCCTTCAAAAAAAGGTTCTATACATATTTTTGGTAAAATTAATCTTCTTGCCGAAATTCGTTGTTTAAATTATTTTGGGCCGTTTACGCATGTTACAATGCATAATGTATGTTACAATTCCTGACTTTAAACAGCTGCAGTACCCGTTCTAATTCGGAAAAATTGACGTGATTAGGCTTAGATGAAGATGAAGATGTATATTTTCCAACAAGGGTAATTAAAACGATTTAGTATATTAATTAGGGATTAAGCTACGGGAGTTAACCTACATTGTAGCGATGTGCTTTTCGCTCTATTTTACCACAAGTTCCATCTTGAAACTGCTGCACCACCCATTCTAATTCAAATAAATGGACATGATTAGGCTGATACGAATTCCAACAAGGGCAATTAAAACTATTTATATTAATTAGGAGCTATATACCACGATAGTTTTTCTACAGTGTCCCGCGGTGCATTTTACGCAATTTTACTACAAGTTCCATCTTTAAACTAGAGTAGCTTAGCTTCTAATTAATATAAATCGTTTTAATCACTCTTGTTGGAAAATATACATCTTCACCTTTCGTCTAAGCCTAATCACTTCCATTTATCCGAAGTAGAACGGATACTGCAGCTGTTTAAAGTCAGGAATTGTAACATACGTTATGCACTGTTGTACGTTACATTCATAAACGATCTAAAATAACTTAAATAACGAGAAGCAAGAAGATTAATTCTTCGGCAAGAAGATTAATTTTACGAAAAATATGAATGCAACCTTTTTTGAGGGAAATTTTATTCTAAACATAATTGGTAACCGGTTAATTTTCAATCGGATGAACGGTTTAGACGCTATAGAAGCAAAAAAAAACGTTTTTTGTCTCCATTTTTGGACGCCATCTTGAATTCCCCAAGGGTGCCAAGGTGGCTTCATTCAGAATTGCATTACACACACCATACATGTACACAATCAGCAGTGAGCAATTGTGCAGAATATTTTTTTGGGTTTTCGTGCCGGCTGTCGGACTATTGTTGTGAGTGGTGCAGAAGACCAGTTACGGTTATGGCTACTGTCTAATCAACAATTCTTCATTCGTGCTGTTGTTGTCGTGCTGCGTACTCACGTGTTCATTGTTGTATAGCAAAATATGTTGTTCGTTGATGTTAAAGGGATATACCTCCCAGCGCCATTTTTCTTGATCCTCCATATCAAGTATGGCTCCAAAGGTCTTTTTACTTACCGTTAGTCAATCCCTCGGTAAAAATCCGTTTTAAAATGTGGAGTCTAGGAGATTTTCTGTTGAATTGTTAACTTTATTTACTGTATCCTAACGTATATGATGCTTTGCGTTCTTACAATAATCATGACATTTCATCTCTGTGTGTGCATGTACTAATTTTCTAATAATTACCATGGGATCAAAAATCTAAACGACTAATGCGGTAAAAATTAAAATTAATTATTCCAATAGATCGCCAAACCAAAATTATAAGACACTAGCCTAGAAAATTATAAATTGTGATGTTAAAATACGAGAATCATTCCGGTTTGTGACGACACAATCTTTAAGTTGATGCTGTTTCGTGTACTATTCTCAAAGCCAACCGAGACAGCAGTTTTGTTTCTCGCTGCGAGGAACGCAGCTACCCCAGCCAACCTTGGCTCTCGTAAATACGCGGATGATGATCTCCGCGTGGCTGTGATAAGGCAGGCGGAATGTTATAAGGCAGGCCGGGTGTCCCTTTAAAACAAAATGTTGTAACTCTGCACTTAAAATATTATTGAGATTGAATGGTAATTTTAAATCAGCAAGAGGCACCTTAGTTATCTGCGAAATTTCTGCTTTATTCACCGCATGGAAAATTTTTTTCGTGAAATTAGGTAGCCAGATACAAGTAATTACCCAAATAATAACGTTGTTCAGTGTTCACATCCTTTTTTCAACAAGAAAACTTGAAACTCCGTCACTAATAGTGACTTTTATGTTGTCAGGTGACCAACCTCTCCCGACCAAACGAAGTTTTAGGTTTTTTTCTGTTATTTTTCCTCAGATCCCTGAAAAAAGTCAAACTAACTTAGCTGTAAAAGACACAAGTGTCTATAGTGGTCGCCATGCGCATATAAATTTTATCTGGATAAGACGGAAATTAAGGTTGTAGTTGAATCTTAGCGGGCGATACACTAGCAGGTGTTTTAGAATCAGTCTTTTAATGAGCCATCTCTATAAGAACAATGTATTCTGACAACTAAGTACTGAAATGATAAGTGTATAACGCTACAGCATGTTATAATCTACTGTTCCCATCAATAGTTACATCAATAATTTTGCTGTTACACGTTACTTCATGGCCACGTGCGACCCCCTTTTTAGATATAGGCACTTCGCCAGGTGACTCTTTAACCTGTGTGCCAAAATTTAGATTTGTCAACTTTTACTAGCGAGCTGTGCACGTATCTTTATCCCCTGTGACAATTAACATAGACCCGTAGCTAGCTAGTTAAGTAGTTAGCCAATAACAGAAAATCAACGACATTGGGGGCACTTTTTTTTCACAAAAGACACGGTTCCACACCTTAATGTTGAAGTTTCCTTTGTTACTGGACCCTCACCCGATTCCAACGATTTGTGAAGATTTCAGCCGCATGGGGATTTTCCCCAGTAGGCTTTTTACAATTATAATCCATCTGCTTGGCAGCGATACATTAGCGTGTGTCTAGATAATTTAAATGTTTCATTGTGTATACACGCTTTTTACTACACTTCATGTTAGTAGCCACAACTACGTACGAGGACGCCACGAAATTCACTTAGGCCAGGATAGTAGTGACTGGTCATTATTTATATCCAGAAAGCAGGGGGGGGAGGTCAGAGGAAATAAAAATGTGAGGCCAAATTTTTGATGCCCCCCCCCCCTTTAAATCCCTGAGAAAAATTTGACTCCCCCCCCCTTAAGGGTCAAAATGGATGTAACCCCCCCCCCCCAAAAAAAAATACGATTTTTGTGTGCCTATTGAGATAGTAGCACTCTGTACCAACAATTTACCAGTAGTTATAAGGAAAACGTGCTTCGTTTTTAACGAAAAGACAAGGTTGAGGTAAAAATGTTCTATAAAACACTGATATTCCTTACACCCATCTGGTGTCGAGTTTCATCATGCTAAGTGTGATGAACTTATAATTTCCTTGTAATATCTTATAGTTTGTGCACCTATAGTTTGCTTGTAATACCTACATAGAGTCAGCATCTAAGTGGCAAGAAGCCAAGGAACCAGGATGAAAGGCTTTTCCAGAAAGTTAGTTGAAAAAACGCCCATCGGTAGTACCTTGGTAGTACTGATACTAACAACTTCCAAACCTTGTAATCAGTCGCATCATGGATTTATGGGAGGGTCTTGTGTGTGTGGGGGGGGGGGGGGCTTGCCCTCCAGAATGTGGTGTTTTTAGCTTATTACTGAAAGTATCATTTTAGAGGTCCAAAAAATTACTTTTTCTTCCAGTTTGATCAGTGTTTTTTATCCAGGTTGATGGGCCTAAAAAAGTGTATGACCCCCCCCCCTCGAGAGCGTCGAAAAAATCAAAATCCATGACCCCCCCTCCCCACTTCCTCCCCGGGGAGATAATGACCGATTCTTTAGTACAGAACGCAATCTTTGTTTACTTTCTTGAATGTGTGGTATTGATTGGTAAGAGTCAAGCAGGCCATGCAAAACGGAGAACACAAATTACCATTTTGTGTTCTTTAAATACAGTTTTCCATCAGTTATGTCTGCAGGCAAGGTCACTCTAGACTGTTTTATCTGAACACAACAACCGAAAATTCTGCCGAAATTCCATCTCTTGCGTCATTGCAATGTGTGATTAGTCTATCGCGTCGCCCAATCAAATTGTGGCGGCATTGCTTCACACTACGTGCTGGAGCTTTGCATGCGTATCAACCATCACGTCAGGGAAAGCTATTGCCTCGAGTTATTGATTCCGTGGATCCCAATTCCAGTTTTAGCATATCAGTGTTCGATCTATATGTAGGTCATGGGGTCTTTCTCTCATGACGTAATTAGCTCACAGCATAATCACGTGGTGTTTATGATTTGCAAAAAGGGGCTTCGTGATTGGAAGCATTCGAAACATTGCCCACAATCACGAACGGTATAAATTCGAAGTTCCGAAACAAACACGCCCCTGCAAGTTTTTCCCCCCCCCCCCCCCAACACACTTAATGTGTGTTTCCAAATCACGGCAACCTACATTCGTGCGTCATTAATCAGGCCGATTTGGGATTCTTTGTCGGCCTCTTTCTCAAACTCGACCCAACTACATGTCATTAAAGCGATTTTTCAACCTTCAAGAAATACCAATCACGTAAACAGCGGGGCAGTTTTTCTACGTGAGCGATTTATAATCCTTTTGGTTCTGTTACTTCGTTGACTTCTTGCAAATTTCAACAAAAGGAATGAACAGCAAAAGTAGTAAAGCTGGTCCTTGACGTTCAGTGTTGAGGTGGCCATGACAACATCATCACTGATTACACGCATCCGATACTTAAAAAGAGTGCTTTCTGCGATATACTCACAGGGCCAGCCTAGAAATTATTCAAGGGGGTGCAGATTTCTAAATTTTACGCCCCTCCCCTTCCTTCCCCCACCGCCCACGAAATAAAAATAAACATTTTTGTAGTAATTTTTTTTCGGCCTAAATTTGTGTTATGGGGCTCATTTGCTTTTAAATAAGGGGAAATTTTATTTGTAAGCCCCTTATAATTCTGGCTGGGGAAGGAGTTGCGTTCCTTGCAAACCCAGTCGGCATCCTCCGCCCCCCCCCCATATTCACCCTATTTTGCAGTACTAGCAGAAAAATACGATTGATACCCAGCAGTTAAAACATAGTTGGTTCATGTATGTCATTATTTTGCCTTCCCACTAATAGATGGTGATAACTCTACAGCGTGACACTTTCTTTTTATGTATAATCTCATCGAAAACATTGGAAATGCAGAAAGGCTGTGAAATATATCCACCTAAGGTTGTGAGCTAAAAAAATAAATAAAAATGTACATGACAAGCTAATAAGTTTACTTGTTGCAGAAATAAACTTGTGTTAGGCTTGTGATGTACCTTTTTATCTCGCTAACCTTTGTGGCTATAGAATCAAAGCAGTGGGTCGTTTTACATTTCCTATGTATTTTTTTGTTTGATCTCATTGCTTTTTGTGAGCTGTTATTGTATGTTTTTGTTCTCAGCAACGGTCATCCGCTTATTTTTCCCTTAGTACTTACTATTCATAACATGTTTGCGCAAATACCAAGTTTAGTCAGCATTGATACCCAAGAAATTCAATCAAATCACGACGTTATGGGCGATTAATGCACCCCATTAGCGTACGAAAATAAAAATAAAAATCAGCTCAAATGTATCGTACACATTATAAAGTGAATTTAAATGAAATAATGCTCTCCTGGTCAACACAGGAAAAGCAACAGGGAGCCCAAGTTAAGTGAACTTCTCCGAATGCCGGCTCGGTGTGCCTTTGCAGACAACTTTTTAAGTGTTTATAATGTGTACGTTGGTTTTATGCTGATTTTTATTTTTATTTTCACTCGATAACGGAGTACGTTAATCCCCGAACGTTGCGACTTGATTGTATTTCTTGCACGTTACTTGGCTTATTTTTCATATTAATTACGTTTCAGCACTTGCTCTCATTTATATAGTTTAATGAGTGATGATCGGAGTAAAAAACATTTCCATCCCAACGGTTAATTCGTTTCACTAAACTAATAATTCACATGATAATCCTTAAGGAGAGGTCACAATTACAAAGGAAGTTAAGGTTCAATATTCTTACGGCTAAACTTTAATGCAACTCATGCCTGTTGCTTACCATAAAATGAAAATAAAGAAAATGTTGTTACTGAACTTTTGTTTTGAGTGCCGACATTGTTGACGATATTTATATGCTTCACAATAATAAGCACAATATACTTCTAAATGACCAATTTGGTTTTTTACCAGGAAGATCTGCGGTCCACCAACTTTTACTTGCACTCGATAAATGGACCGAGGGCCTTGATGTCGGTATTTGCACTCAAGTCATCCTCTTTGACTTCAAAAAGGCATTTGAATCTGTGGTGCATTCCAAGTTACTACTTAAACTGAGGTCTGCAGGATTTAATGGTGGGCTTCTAGCATGGATCTCGGCTTTCATTAGGGGTCGCACCCAAAGTGTAATTGTTGAGGGTGAGTCATCCCCACCTTCGGCTGTCATTAGCGGCGTGCCACAGGGTTCTGTTTTGGGACCACTACTTTTTCTCCTGTTTCTGAATGACCTCCAATGTCCTGAAACTGCCGTCTTCCAAGAAAAATTCGCCGACGACTTAACTCCACGCTCCACTTATCTCACCTAACGATGATTTAATTTTACAAAGAAGTATCGATTCAGTCCATGATTGGTCCGTCACTTGGCAGCTTCCCTTATCGTCTGAGAAATGTCATAGCTTTGCCTTGGGCAGAAGGCATGTCCCCCATACCTTCTACCTGGGTGATGAGATTCTTAATGAAACGTTTGGTAACTTCCGGGATTATGGGTGTTTGGTTCCAGCCCGACTTAAAGTTCACCACACACTGCAACGTTATCGCTACTGCGGCCAGCCGTAGATCCTACATGGTGCGTCGCTGTTTCAACTCAGGGAATCTTCATACCAGGCTTTGGGCCTTCAAGGTCTACGTCCGTCCATTACTTGAGTACGCTAGCCAAGTTTGGTGTCCCAATCTCCTCAAGGATATTGACAGGATTGAGTCAGTACAAAGGAAGTATACCAAATCACTCCCAGGCATGCATAACATGGAGTACTCCCAGCGTCTTAAAATCCTCGAACTGGACACCCTTGAGTGTCGACGCCTTAAGGCCGACCTTTTCTTGACTTACAAGATTTTGCACTCTATGCTCCCTATC
>JAHWFP010224135.1:14864-31734 GCA_023313725.1 Lithobius niger | reverse complement strand
AAACTTATTATTATTATTATTATTATTATTATTTATTGATCATTTTTAACACTGATACTGTCACCGATATTGATGCTTTTTTTTGTTACATACGGTATACTGTTGTTGTCAGAGTAATACTTTTTGTCACCGATACTGTTACCAATACTAATCCGTTATGTTACCAATACCTGCTAGGATTCACCAAAGCAGTCCTAAACTATTCTTGTTGGAATTTGTGGCAGTATCGAACAAATTCAACACATGTTGACTGCAGAAATTATTTTTCTTCCAGATCGTTCGTTTTCGTTTTATCAAAATTCGCGCTGGCAAATTTCCACCGCTTTAAACAAACAATAAATAAAGCCTTACTAAATGATGCTATCTGCCCAGTGCTAGCTAGCAAAGAATACTTTACCAGAGTTCTTTTCCAAACACAATACAACTAATACAACTAAAAAACACAAAATGTTCAGAGCTTTATGTTTTGTTTGTTGTGTGTGGTTTGCACACTCTAAAACATTTACGCAGTTAGAAAATAAAATCCCGTCAGTCATGTGGTTTGTAACCCCTAAAAATACTCAAATTTAAATTCGGATTTATTTTCCTTTTTTTTTTTCATAATGCAATACAATTCAACCTACAGCCGAAACATTTCTTTAAAATGATATATGTTGTGAACATTCCTTATACTTTGAGCGAGTCTTTGCAGCAAACTTCTTCAAAATACATTAAGTATTTCCGGAGATATTGGTAACTTAGTTGCTACTATGTTGAATCATAATATTATAAAATAAACCTACTTCCATACGTTTAACGTTCTAAAACCATAACGAACGAACTGTTGAAAAAAAATAAAGACATCGGTGTAGACAATATTCCTCCGAGATTCCTGAATATACTGTTCAGTACACTGATAAGTCCTGTGTTTAATATTAATGTTAGAAATAAAGATAGCGTTCTGTGCAGGGGCGTTCCGCATAGAACCGTATTTTCTATAACATTCCCAAAACAACTACGTTATGGTATAAAATTTATGGGTTTAAAACTTAAACACACAAGGTACACGCACATGAAAGAAGTTTTTAGGGGTTTAAAGAACTTCCACGTTTCACTGGCTCAAATCACAACAAGCCCATAACTAACTCAAATTTCGGACAAATGCTTGCAATAGTTCGTCTTGCAGTGGTACAAGATTTCAAGGCGAAACAACACAAATGCTTTTGTCTGTCTGTTTCAATTAGTACCTAAATATTTGTGTTGGGCGGGACAATCCCTTTGTAACTATAAGATTTTGCAGGATATTGCCCAGAGTCAAGACATTTCCTTTCAAATTTAGTCTCTGCGTTAGTGACATCTTTACGTCGTTGTTATAGCCTATACATTATAGAATTGTAAATACGGCTCCCATCACAGTGTGTATAATTTCTCTCATTGTTTTTTTTGTAGATGTGAATCCTACCACCTCTATTCTGAATATTGTGTGCTTCTAACCTTAAATGACTGTCGTTTAGAAAATTCCGATACCTTTCAAACTTTGAACGAAGACCAACGTAGCTGAGAATGTTTAAATTAATTAATGTGCTATGATTGTTGTTAATCTGTAATGGTCACATATTGAAATTAGAGAGGCCATTTAACAAATAAAATGTTTTTTAGGATCCGATTTCTTTCAAATTTAGGACACAAACTAGTGTTAGTGAATTGAAATGGTGCGTTTATCACGATCGTCATTAATTTGGGCGCCATCTTGAACTTATGCGGTTATTTCTTAATTATGCTTATTATCAGAACGTAGAAGAAGTGGTGCAACGAATCATAATGGTGAATGTAACATGGTAGTTATATTCTGTCATAGTTGCTATCTTAAAATTGGGTTGCCATTATGAAATTGTGCTTATTATCATCGATTTCTTTCAAATGTCGAACGCAGACAAAATAGTTGATGCCAGTTAAACAATGTACCATTCTTACTGGCTGTTTACTCATTGTTTAGTTAATTTGAGCATTTTCATTGGCTGTCATAATGAATGATGAATTTGCTCTTCTGTGTGCATCTCATCCCAACTAAGCTTATTATACAGGGTGTAACAAAAGGTTAAATACCCCCCTCGTTTTTTTACGTTGCCTTTTGGACTTATATGTCAGGCTGCCTGAGAGGGGAATCGAACCCATGACCTTTGAAATCAAAGGCCAAGGTCCTACCGCTGAGCCAGACTGACACGGCCGTAAATAGGTTTGCATCCGTATTTATTTAACCAATCTCGAGCCCATTGGCTTTCCGTACCGTTTTAAGAAAAGGTCGTGTTAATACTTTGGTGACTGATTCCTTGGGTCAAACTAACAACATAATTCCTATAAACATTTGGCCAAAAACTTCTTATTCTTTAGTTATCGTACGAATTGATAACCCGAATTTCCAACTCTCGTCCCAATCCACCCCATGCCCACTATGTGGCGATTGTAAACACGAATCAGAATAGGAATGCAGTGACCGAAGATGGTGAACAAAGTGTTAAAGAGTCAAAGTCAGACTAAAGGAACAATATCTCTATTGCCCAAACATTTGTCCGGGAGGGGGAGCAACCATTGTTCGAAAGTTTAGTTAGTCGATGATAATGTAAGCCTGACAATACCAGAGCGTGTTTAATCCCGTCAAATGATGCACGACAGAAACTAAAAAAGGAAAACATCGTGAAATAAGAAAAATTCGGTAGCACTATTATTGTATCTAAGGGAATCACTTAACAATACATACAAACGTGCAGCCATCCAGTTTGTGCATATTGTTAAGTGATTCCCTTAGGTACAGTAGTAGTGTTACCGGATTTTTCCTATATCACGATGTTTTCCTTTTTTAGTTTCTGTCGTGCATCAGTTGACGGGATTAAACCCGCTCTGGTATTGTCAGGCCTACATTAGCATCGACTAACTAAACTTTCGAACAATGGTTGCTCCCCCTCCCGGACAAATGTTTGGGCAATAGAGATATTGTTCCTTTAGTCTAACTTTGACTCTTTAACACTTTGTTCACCATCTTCGGTCACTGCATTCCTATTCTGATTCGTGTTTACAATCGCCAGATAGTGGGCATGGGGTGGATTGGGACGAGAGTTGGAAATTCGGGTTATCAATTCGTACGATAACTAAAGAATAAGACGTTTTTGACCAAATGTTTATAGGAATTATGTTGTTAGTTTGGCCCAAGGAATTTGTCACGAAGTATTGACACCACCTTTTGTTACACCCTGTATATATAGATTATCGAATAATTACATGGAATTATTAGGAACTACCAGGAACTGACCACGAATTACCTGGAATTTACTGAGAATTAAGAAGAATGACCTGGAATTTACTGATAATTAAGGAGAATTACTAAGAATTATTTTGGAATTACGAGCAAGTGATAGGAAATACCAGAAATTGACTGGGAATTACCTGGAATTTAGTATAAATTAAGTGCTGACTGGGTATTACCAGGAATAATAAGAATTACTAGGCACTGATCGGAAATTACGTGGAATTTAGTGGGAATTAAGAAGAATTACCTTGAATTTTCCTGTGAATTAAGAAGAATTACTTGGAATAATGAACGAATTAATAGGAATTGACCGGATATTAACTAAAGTCTAATAAAAATTAACAAGAATTACAAGTAATTATTAGTATTACAAACAAAAAGTCAAGTGTGCTGTAAAAAAAAGGGTTACGTGATTGAAGTTCACATTACTTGTTAAAGTGTACACGGATAAAAATTGATGATTTTTATATTGAAATAAGCAAATGTACAATTGAGAAAATTGCATCTGTTTAAATGCTATTGTGATTTAACAATTAAATTATTGATAAAGCGCCAATGATATTTATACAGATGGAATTTTTTCAATTTTATATTTGCCTATTTCACTTAAAAATCATCAATTTGTATCTGTGTACATTGTAACAAGTAAAGTGAAACTTCAATCATATAACCCTTTTCTTAGGGAACACTTGACGCTTATGTTTGTAATCCGCGAACCTTTTTTATGGCTTCGCCGTCGCGCTACAATGTTTTATGTCCTCGACAATTGAATTAAAGTGATGTTTGTTCCCTAACTTGGCATGGGTGAATTATTGTTGGCAGTTTTTTTTTCATTTGCTAAGATGTGAATGTATGCGCAAGCAGTGATTGTTTCTGCCCACTTAGAAACAATTCATCTCGGCTCTGAAAGCCTGCATCTACGAAATAAATACGACATTCTATCGGTTCTAGCTGTCAATTTCGAGGCGAAATTAACAACGTAACTTAGTTTGGTTTAAAACTATGCATTTAGCTGAAACACGGATTCTTTCATTTTACCCAACAACATCAACTGTTAAGCAAAGACATAACACGTGCACGAAAAATGGACCTGGAGTTTGTTGATTGGCATTCTTCCCTAATTACAATGGTTAAAATAATGTAAAACAATATAACTGATCGTTCAGAGGCCCGTAACTGCGGAACGGCTCGACCAATTGGAAAAAGTGGTCTCTTTAAAGATGAACGCCAAGAAAATTTCGGGGGTACATCATGTTTCAGATTTTAGGTAGTTGCAGTAGTTTTTTTTCTGACACGGTGTCACACAAGAACAAGAAGAACAACAACAAGTGAACAGTTTTCAAATTTACATGTGGCTCCCTACTTTTACTCTTACAGAGAATTGCATAATTTTTGGCATAAATAGACCTTCCATACTTATCGACTTACTGGTCAAGTTTCGTCGAAAAATAGAGCGAAAAATACGGAGATATTAATTTTCCTTAGTTTTGCTGAAGTGAGGACTTCAATCAAATATATACTTGGCTATGGCCACGTATGATTATCGAAGAATTATAAGGAATTAATACGAACCACCAGGAATCGAATGGGAATTACCTGGGATTTACTGGAAATTAAGAATATATTTCCTGGAAATTACTAAGAATTAAATTATGAGGAAATGGTAGGAATTTACCAAGAATTACCTGGAATTAACTGGAGGTTAAGAAGAATTACCTGCTGGGAGTTTATTGAGAATTAAATGTAAATACTACGACTAACCAAGGAACATACTATCCTCCGTGCACATCACTAATCAAACAAACAAAACTGTTGGACATTACACAAATTAGAAATACATGCACAAAAGACATACATAGACACTCACATGAAACAAAACAAAAACTTAAACCCGCAAACACAGACAAAACAAACACTATTATCAACAAAAGCCTGTAATGTGACAAATCAGAAATACACATAAGAAATAGAACACAGCCTTAAACGGCTTAAAAAACGTATGATTAAATAAGAGCGAGATGTTTCACAAATTTGAAAACACACACAAAATACAGTCATTCACACGAAACAAAATTAAAACATAAACCCAAAAACACAGACACAATAATTCCCCTCCACAACAAAACGCCTGTAACACAAATTAAACATACAAATACAAACATGGCACATTTTAAACATAAATTGCGTTCACTTTCCGACCTTACCGTGGGAACAAAAACATAAGTACATGGGAGTTCAAATGGGAGTTTGTTCGAGTGAACTCTAATATGTTTTTTATTTGTGTGCCTTCATAGCTGTGAATTCCATGGGTACGAGCTCTAATGCTTTTTCTTAAACCATGAATACCTTTTTTGTTTAGTTAATTAACAACCTTGAGTGCAAGCACAACTTGGTGGGTATTACCAGTCTAAACATGGCTAGATCGGTGATCTTGTATTTGTTGTGCGGAAGGCGTGATACCCATAGAAGTTGAAAAATAAACTGTTCGTAATTTATTCGTGAAAATCGACTAATATTATGCGCCCGGACTGAATGCACATAAATCATCACACATCTTCAAGGACGCATCTGAGAAAGGAATTTAGAAGTATAGTATATTGTTTTGCTTACCTGAATTTTGTGGTTGAGGTTGTTGATGACCTTGATGACCCTGCCTTCTCTGGAACCGGGCACAGAGCCATTGTAAGGTCCATCAGGAGAAAACGAACCACGAAGACCATTCATTTTGCGAACGGGAGGAGAGGGATCTCGGAAGAGTTTTGTGTCCTGTAACGGCGTATCGAACTTAAGGTGGGGATTCCACGTTTTACTATTGTTTGGTCCGTAAGGCATTGGTTCGAACTTTCTACGGCTTGAACACACGTAAGACCCACCGTTTTCGAACTCGTCTAACCTCCTCACTCGCTGCCCTTCGATGGTGAAAATGTAACGCACACCTGTCGGTAAGTCCAAGCGTGGCGTGAGGTAAGTATACAGAGTGTCCATGGACACAAAGTCTCGGCCTGGCCTGAAGGAGGCCTTGATCCCACGGAAGAACACATCGCCATTGCGGTAGAATGTGACGAGACGCGCTCGTTCTTGACCAGCAACGTCAAACAGTGGGTCTTCGTAACCGTACGGGCGCTGCCGGAGCCCACCTCCACGACTCTTTGTCCCTCGGCTACCCCGAGTTGGGGGCCCTGGAGTCACGGCGGGTTTCTTGGGCTTTTCCAGTCTGTAACAACGGAAACACGACATGAATAAAGTTAAAAGCAGATTTTTGTTACACAACAGCGAAAAAAACAATTAATAAAACTTGATCATTCGGTATGCCCTTCTTACCGACTTGAAATTTTTTGGGCTGATATGATCAGGATTCGATCCAACAAACTCCGGCTCACGTCTCAGACACCCCCTAACGTATAAGCCAGTTTTCTAAGGCCATAATAAAGCCTTCCCTAACCCCTTATGATGGCTACACAGTTGTAAAGCCAGGTCTACATTAATCAGAAGAAATGATCATAGTAAACATTAATGCCATTAGATCTTTCGTGTCCATAGTATTGACAATACAGACTTAGGCAGGCCTAAGTCGGGGTTCATACTTAGTTAACTTCGAGTGCAATATCTGAGCTTACAGTATAGATTCGCAAGACATGACATCATCATTCTTTGTACCTTTGTGCTGAACTTCTCGAGATAGAACACAGGATTACCATATAGAATGAAAATTGCCCTATAGAGCATGGCTTACAGTTATAAAACGCATATAGTCGTTTGAAGCAGCTGATATCGGTTTTATTTACCCGCTTATAGTTTTGCCAGTTTACTTATTTACATTCGTGATTTTGTAATACTCCCATCTGCTGTTTTGTTACACAAATTGTTGTTACACACGGCGAGGAAAGTTGATCAATACAACGTTTTTTTAAATGGAAACTAAAGTTATTTGTCAGTGTCCATAAACTGATAAACCTTGAACAAGATCAAGTATCTAAGTATGGGAAAGTCGACATATTGGCCGCCATTTTGGATTTATTCACGAAATCTGTACAATGCATATTTTGCTCCGATTAACTTAAACAATATACCAAATAGAAAGTGTTTGGAACCAAGAATCATGTAAAGACTTCATCTCATCTGGTTTCTTTAATGTTCCATTTATTACAAAATGTTAATAATGAAGATAGTTAAGGTATGAACATTATAGTCCGGAGGAAAAGTTGAGTGAACCTTGAACGGATGGGTGTAAAGCATTTTATTGCTGGAACTTACTCAAAATTATGTGCACTTTAAGATTCTGTAGGGTGCCAAGCTGAAAACCTTGGGCCATTAAAGATGGCGGACAAAATGGTGCCCAATTTAAGCTCAATTTTTGCCATTTTGACCTATTATCCAAGAGTTGTACAGAAAAATGGTTGAGATAAAAGTTGTTTGCAATAATAATGTACTCTGGAATGTATGGCCCATTTCTTTTTTCATATCTCCTACGGTTTTCAAGAAATACGGCCAATTTGGGCTATTTTCGGCCTTTTGGGCCTATTTAATGCCGATAGATGTCTCAATTTGCAAACTTACAACGTTCAACCACTGTTGCGTCATTTCTAATTCAGTTGGTTAACTACAATTAGGGTTATTCAAAAGGTGGGATAGTCTTCTTTGCATCAAGTATAATTAAAAGGTCTACCACTGTTAGATACAGGGCTATGCCCGTTTTACTAGGGGCAGGTATTGCAGTACCGTTTGATTTTCCGCTTATTTTCAACCTTCGACTGCCATTCCGACGTTTATAATGTAGGTGGATGACTCCAATTAGATTCATTCGCAAGGCGGGAATGTCTTCTTTGTATCAAGGGTAAATAAAAGGGTTTATCAGTGTTAAGAACTGAGCTACGCCTGTTTTAATAGGGGCTGGTGTCACAGTCACCGTTCGATTTTTCGCTCATTTTTAACTCTCAACTGCTATTCCGACGTTTCTAATTTACGTGGATGACTCCAATTAAGATTCATTCCAAAGGTGGGAATGTATTCTTTGCATCAAGGGTAAATAAAATGGTTTATCAGTTTTAGGGACCAAGCTACGCCCTTTTTACTAGGGGCTGGTATCACAGTCACTGTTCGATTTTTCGCTCATTATCGACTTTCAACTGCTATTCTGACATTTCTAATTCAGGTGGACGACTCCAATTAGGTTCATTCGAAAGAAGACATTCCCCCTTTCGAATGAACCTTATTGGAGCCAACCGCCTAAATTGTAAACATTGGAATAGCAGGTTAAAGTTGAAACTGAGCGAAAAATCGAACGGAGACTGTGACCAGCCCCTAGTAAAAAGGGCGTAGCTTTGTTTCTAACTAAGATAAACCTTTTTAATTACACTTGATGGAAAAAAGACATTCCCACCTTTCGAATGAATCTAATTGGAGTCATCCACCTAAATTAGAAACGTCGGAATATCAGCTGACAGTTGAAAATTAGCGAAAAATCGAACGGTGACTGTGATACCAGCCCCTAGTAAAACGGGCATAGCTCGGTATCTAACAAGGGTAGACCCTTTCAATTATACTTGATGCAAAGAAGACATTCCCACCTTTTGAGTGAACCTAATTTTAGTTAACCAACTGAATTAGAAACGACGCAACAGTCGTTGAAAGTTGTAAGTTTGCAAATTGAGACATTTATAGGCATTAAATAGGACCAAATGGCCGAAAATGGCCCAGAATGGCCATATTTCTCGAAAACCGTAGAAAATTATTATTATTATTTAATTATTTATATATTTATTTATATATTATTATTATATAATTACTATTATTATACATTATTGTAAACAACTTTTATCTCAACCATTTTTCTGTACCACTCTTGGATAATAGGTCAAAATGGCAAAAATTGAGCTTAAATTGGGCACCATTTTGTCCGCCATCTTTAATGCCCAAGGTTTTCAGCTTGGCACCCTACAGAATCTTAAAAGTGCACATAATTTTGAGTAAGTTCCAGCAATAAAATGCTTTACACCCATCCGTTCAAGGTTCACTCAACTTTTCCTCCGGACTATAATGTTCATACCTTAACTATCTTCATTATTAACATTTTGTAATAAATGGAACATTAAAGAAACCAGATGAGATAAGTCTTTACATGATTTTTGGTTCCAAACACTTTTTATTTGGTATATTTTTTAAGTTAATCGGAGCAAGATATGCATTTTACAAATTTCGTGAATAAATCCAAGATGGCGATCAATATGGCAGCTTTCCGATATTTAGAGATCTCTAGACTTTTGATGTGTTGTTCGGGATATTATTCCAGGTCTAAAAAACCTCACTTTATTTCTTTTACAATTAATTTGATGTTTTCACCTAAAATGACTGAACCTAAAAAAACTTGGAGAACCTATTTAAGAAAACTGGTAAGCATGGATTCAATTTTTTTTTAGTCAACTAGTATTCAAATTACTACAAAAACCCGCTTTTTTCCGAACATCAACTTTGCCCTTGTACTTACGTTTTAGCCATCACCGAGTGTTGACAAGGAAGAGACGAATTAGATTGGCAGCAAGACTCATTCTAAGTAGATTAACACTCCGTACGTAGTAACTCAGTTATACTGGTGGTCTGGATTACCCTTGGCCATCAGACAGTTGGCCTGGGAGACAAAAGAATCACAGCGGGACACCATAGAAACCATTAGTTTGTTGTTTATGATGCTAATGACTGAAACATCAAGCCGTGAGAACTAAGTGACCCTTCTCATTAATCATGAATTGTATGTCTGCTGTTTCTGCCAACAAGTGAAAGAGTTAGAAGTTCCGTACCCTATACTAAAACGCTTCGCAGCTCATGATTGCTTACAGTTAGTAATTTATCTTCAGTGTTGGTAAGGTGTTTGGCTGTATACGTTTAAATAGGAAGAAGTATTAGAATCTTTAATACACTACGGGACAGATAGCAGCATGGCGCCATGAAATGGTGAAGACGGTTAAGTGGTAAAGGTTAAGTAGGCTATAAAAACCTTTTTGAATTAGTATCTTTGACCCAAGCAAACTAACATTGTATACACGAACCAGCTCAATTTTGAACCTTACTAGACTATATTATTCTAGAAGCAGAAAGAAGTGTACATATATATATAGTAAGGTAAGGAGCAAAACCGAGGATTAGAACTGGGGAAAGTGGCCGTAATGAGGCCCATGAAAAAATAGGTCCATAATAAATACTATAACTGCCAAAGAAGTCTGTATTCTGTCGCACTATCCTGACCGGTAGGTCTAGCAGAAACTTTTCCTGGGTCTTCTTTCCCGTTACCAATAAGAAAAGTTTACTTGAGTCAGTTATATGAGAGTCACTGCATTAGCCATCATGTCATGACGCCTATGGTTTCTTAGGATGTAGGATAGGAGACTGCCTTGTGCTGAAGCTAGCTTGCGTGAAAGAGGGGCATGAGTGTGACTGAATGGTGGACTGTCTCATACCCACCCCGTACATTTGGCATGATAAGGGCCCCGGAAATGAGCTCATGCTCATGTCGATTTTTGCGTGGAAAATATCCTACGTGTATTGTAGCAAAATTGTCCCTCTTCGTCAATCAAAAAGGACGCTATTCGATTATTATGATATTATTATTTTCCCCCTTTTTTTTTGTTTTTAAAACGTTGAGATCAAGGGAGAAAAGCACAAACTAAAGAATCCCCCGCCCCATTGTGACTGATGGAAACCAATACTGAACCATCCCATGATTGAGGGTACGAGTGGCATATAAGATTCTCTCCTATGATCTTACTGACCTTACTAAACTATTCTGCAATGCATTTTATTCTTTCTTCTAAAACAATTTGCAAAGGGCTCAAGGACAGTCTAATGCTCCTAGGTAGAGTTCGTAACATTAGAAGAACCACTACCTCCTTCTCGTATAACATTATAAGGAATCCCTTCCTTAACGTTTAACACTCTAGATAACGAAGTTCAGTGTGAATACTTACACGGCGATTAATGTTTATGTTAGACAAGGGGATGTAAAACTTACATATTGTAGCCACATGCAATTGCTAGCTTGGACGGAATTCATGGTCACATACGTTGACTGCTTGAAACGATGTAAGCGCAACTACTTGTTCGATTCAGACATTGCACGCAATCTCAAGTTATTGAAAAGACAGAAAAAATAACTGGACCGTCCGTTTCATGGAAACCGTTGGTATAACCAAAACGAAACCAAATAAACAAAGTTCTTGTATAAATACCCGTGATAACGTATCATTTGAAAGTAATCATAAATTATTCATGCACTACTCAGTGTGTACTGGGATGCTTCTTACATGTCATGTTACCGGTGTGACGTAACATATTCTGTATTGATTACGTTTTTTGTAGAACCTAACAACGCATTGCTCAACATTTAAATAGGCTACTTCATGAACATGGGTGGTTACTGAATAACGTAATAAGTCCTGATAAATTAATCATATCAAAAACCAAAACTGGTAAAAAAGGCCGCCAAGTTCCGAATAGTTCGGCCTTTCAAAGGAGTGATATCAACACACCAACACATTCGCCAACTTAATCGCACCGCTTAATAGTTCGAAGGTTAAATGAAAACTAGAACGTTGCTACTTTCGGTAGCAATGTTCCAGTTTTCATTTAACGTCCAAAGTATTATTCGGTGCGATTAAGTTAGCGAATGTTTTGGTGTGTTGATATCACTACTTTGAAGGGCCGAACCATTCGGAACTTGGCGACCCCTTTTACTAGTTTTGATTTTTGATATGATATCACTCCTTTTTTTAAATTGTGTATTGAGTCAACTCCACTACCGTGCAGATGAGTAATAAAGTGCCACGTCAACAAGAAATTGGTTTTCAACAATTTGCTACTACCTTTTGCCTATAGGCCGAACCATTCTCAACTTGGTCACCTATTTATTGGCTTTTGGTTTGGTTTTAATTTTATTGTAATTTGTTGTATTTAGTTAGTTTTGGGGTGTTGATATCACTCCTTTGAAGGGCCGAACCACTCTCAACTTGCTGGCCTCCTTAACAGTTTTTGGCTTTGTTTATTTTGCTTTGTTTTTACACTTGGTTTATTTTTCGTGAACTGGACGTGAATACAATTTCTTTGTAACGTTGTTTAGATTTATCGTGATATACTAATGTGTGCCTAGGCACGTACGTCAGTATACACGTTCTCATTGTCGGAACTTTGGCCGTCCAATGAGAGACTATGCCGACAATACTAACAATGGTTATAACAATATTTTCGTACTTACGCGCCCTCCCACGCCATCCCTGTTACGCCCCAGGCTTCAAACCATAAGAGGGCCGATTCGTATTGTTGTGCATTCATTCGTCCAATTTCATAGCTGGAAGCCTTCCGTTATCTCGGAATCGATGAATAATCACCCCTATGGGATTTAACATGGGGGTGAGCGGACAGCTAGCTAGTAACACATTTTCAACGTTATTGAGGGGCAGATTTTGCATTGAAAGCAGCATAGCTGGCATTCAAACGTGAGTTAATTTTTGTCAGGTGGGTCATTGCCCTCGATTTCAACATAATTTAAGCTTTTGTACCGCATTATTATTTTTCCCCAAGTACCTGAAATGTGCCCAACTATGCTTCAAGATATAAGACACTGACGCAATGGCGTCGCGCTGCAATGGTTTACAACCTCGACAATTGAATTGATGTGTTCTTTGTTGTGATGTTTGTTGCCTAACTTGGCGCAACACAATAGCGTGTGTCTAGATTAAAATACTAAAAAAATGCCAAAAAAAGAGGCTGCAGTGTACCCATGCGAACAACAATTGGTCAAATTGGAAGAGGATCACTAGCCACAAATCGATTGTAGGTTAACTAGTGTAATTATTTGTTGAAGGGTTAACAATGTTATATAGCACACGTAAAATTATGATTTTGACATTAAAATGTTTTGTGCTTGTTTAGATGGGTAAGTGATGTGGGTGTGAGGGTGGCAAAGTGGTTAGAACGAGTGCGTCCCAAGGTGCCAGTCAATCCTGGTTTCTGCCAACCCATGGTGACGTATATTGTCTCTCTTCGTCCCGAGGTAACTTTAGCAGAAGAAAGGACGATAATCACAACTATTTCATTGTGGTCATCTTGCCTGAATGCTGGCTCAAGTCAGCCTAATTGCCTGAAGAAGTTAAATCTGGTCGAGGACAAAGGGGAAACCTACCAATCAGGCTAATGTGACACACTACCAGGCTCGCGTGGCATCTATTCTGGAAATTTCCTTGGCTCCTCCAGCGATCGGAGATTTCCCGTTGCGTATCTTCGGGTTTGCCCCTCCCTTTACTCCATTTCTTTCTCTTTCAAAATTTCAAATGTTCAAAATTGAGCCGGGCCATCTGCTTAAGTAGTTTGCTTCAGATGAGACTTCAAGAATTTTTTTTTAATTCCCTTATTTTTTGGTTCAAAAGACAACTTTGCTACCAGTTCCACTTGAATGAAATTTCAGAGTTGGAAGACATTAATACACACTGCAGTAACAAAATAGAAAACAACAGGACTGCGTGTGGCCATTCATCGTAAGGGTTGAGTATTTTGGTACACTTTGCTAACGTCAGCTGGTACAACAATATTGCAGATGAGCTAAGTTGCCTACAATCGAAATTTAAACTTATCACGCAAAACTTATCAATCTCTGTTTGACTGTGGCTAGGAGTAACTTATGAACGAACAATAACTACTTTGACATTGTTTAAGAACAAATGAATTGCAATTATCACTGACGACTGGCGCACACCTCCAACCGTCTCATACAGGTAGCGACAGATTCCTAACAGATTCCTGTACTGCTATAGAATCTCCTGACTTCGTAATGCAGTGCGAATAGTGGGACCATACTCCTCTTAGATTTCTATTTTACTCCTGGTATCACGATTAGAAAACAAAAACAAACTGACTTAATGTTTAAGGCAAGATTGAAATGAACCGAAATCAAAACAGGAGAAGGAATAAGTCCACGTGAAATCCGACTGTTTTATTCAACCCATTATACACGGACATAAATTAAAACTATCGCAGTAAAAAAAAAAGAGAAAAACATTGCTCATTAGAAAATCGAAAAAAGTGGTTACAGTATTTAATGTTTCATCACAAAAGTTTTTATCAGTGTCACATTCGAGTCAAACTTTCAAAAATTGTTACGCCTAAACAAGGAAGGAAGAATATATATGGCTTTGTTTGGATTGTGTTTAGATTTTCAAGTAATATATTTTTGATACTGATAAAATTTAAAGATATTAAGCATCAAAATGTTTGCTTTAACAACATGGGAGACGAGGTCAAACTGTAGTAACGAGTATCGCAGTTAGTGATTTGTTTTTTTTATTCTATAACAAAAGGTATGTACGACTATGAGATAAACGTTGCACGCTCATTGCATGCTCATTGTTACTGATTTAATTTATAGACCTGAGGTTCTTCCTTCTTCTGAACCATCGCACATGAAAATTTTATGCTGTTTATCAACACTTTGGATACTTTAAAGGGTAGTTCAAATATTCTGGAGATCTCCCTTAATTATATAGAAATTTCTGTTTTTCTTGCAACCGAACTATGTAAATTACTATAGAGCTGCAGACATTTCTGGAGATCTGGCAACTCTGCCTGTATTGGCTAGTCGTCACTAGTCAGCCCCCCCTACAAACCAGAAGATGTTATAACAATCGACGCCACATCGAAAAAAATCAAATGTAACCTCACCTAAAACCTATGAATGATACCCAAGTTTGTGTATCATCTTCATAAGCCACCGATTAAGTATTTCCCACATGCATATGGTTTTGAGTAGCACTAACTAGTTTTGAAGGAGGCAATGTATATTGCGCTGTAAACGTGATGACCAAATTATTTCGTGAGGTAATGCACCACTTAAATACAATATTTAGGTGATTTTGTGCATAATTCGTATCGTGCGTTTAAAATAAAGAGCAGGTGTTTTTGATAAAATCTACAATGACGCAAGAAGGTTAATGGAATTCCCCAGGCTTATTAGGTCATCAGTAACAATGCCGTTTTTTTTTTTTTTATGACGTTAATGATCTGATGTGATTCGGGTCAAAATCTGCGCACGATTTGACGACACTGCATGTTCATAGATCTATATTTTTTTGCTTCTCTAACTTGTGGATTGCTCGAAGCGTATTGTTTTGTTTTTTTTTCGTAAAAAATTGTAGATGCACCCTGTCAGGTTTAATAACATCTGCAGTACCCTGATGATTACACCACAAACTAAACCTTGCCTTTTTCAACCATATTTTGTTTAGGTTTGATTAAAAAACACATTTGTTCAAGATTACTTGATGGAAGAATTTCAACTTTAGGTGTACTACAAAAGTATGAAAAAAAAGTAAGGTTTAAGCTTTGCTCAGGCTATAAACTAATGTAGTTTTTGGGTTGCAAGTTCGGTGTTTCCTTTAATCATAAAAAAAAAATAGATTTGCAGGCTTCTGTTTTAATTTTTTTTATCGTATCCTATAGATATTAGATTTATCGACAATTTCTAATAGAACTAAACTAATAACGTACCAAGCCAAAGGTTACAAGGCACCCACGCGACTCTCCCCTGCAAAACGGCTGTTGAGGCTCATTGATTAGATCACACCACTGCTCAAAAACATAAAGAAAATAACACTAATAATAAATAGAGTCTTAATGAAGCCTGAACTGGTAATTGCTTTTACGTCCTTCTTCAAGAAAAATATTTGAAATGTTTTCGTATTTAACTGAGTTTTTTTTATAAACAAAAATATTGAGTGTATTCTGGTTTTTCAGGTCATTTGGGTGATTTTGGGTGAGATAATAAGGTGAGTGGGAAGGGGACTCCGTTTAAAATTATGCCCGGACCGTTATTGAAGTTACTACGGTGCCGCAAACAGGACTGTACTACCTATGTAACTTCTCGGCTACCTGTTCGAATTTAATAGGTGTGCTTAGCAGTAAAGCTAACTGTGCGATTTGAGGGGTTGCTTTTACTCTGCTAGCTGATTAACGTCAAACCAAATAAGAATCATAACACGAATACATTTGGATTACTCAATGATAATAGCATTCATTAGGCATCATACATTGTACTTTTAAAAAGTACCTACAATTTTAGTTCTACGGAAGAAGACTAATTGCGGAATTTTCTTTTCTAACATGATAAATGACAGTTTCAAGTTATTTATTTTAATACGATGTTATCATGTCTCAAGAGTTAGCTAATTACTCTCGTTTTCACCTCAACATTCGGTCACTCAGTAGCTCTTGTCAGCGTCTCTGTACAAAATCCATATTAGGCCTAGAGGACGAAAATTCTTGCATCTCGTAAACAACATCGAAGCGAGTGATCACATTAATAGACTAGAATTGCCAGACCAGCTGGCTGTTTCATTAAAAAAAAAACTGTATGAGCTCGAGCACACAGGTAGTGTTAGATGCAGCGTTTGCAACATGGGGATGGTTTGCTGTCGCATGTATTTGTCTCCAAAGGCGTGTATCCCGTCTGCGCATTTTTGCACATACTGGCTAATAAACTCTGATCTTCGTTTGCTACGCTCACTCAGTTAGCGCATCCTAGCATCTTTTAAACAATTATTTTTCTCTGGC
>JAHWFP010224135.1:0-14854 GCA_023313725.1 Lithobius niger | reverse complement strand
AAACAATTATTTTTCTCTGGCTACGCTGAAGGCGTGTATCCCGTCTGTGTATTTTGCGCATTTTGAATATTTAACCGAGTTTCCCTAATGCTATAATTTTATGGTCCATCGGTTTATGCCAGCGGTTTATTCATCGTTTAAACAAATTATTTTTTGCCGGCTAATCAATGATGATTTTCGTTCGTTTCGCTTAGACAATCAGTGCGCTCATGCATTTTTTAAACAATTATTTTTCGCTATTTATCCAGTCTGTGTATTTTTGCGCGTTTTGAATATTTAGTTTCATTAATCCTTTAATTTTAATCGTCCAGCAATTTATGCCAGCGGTTAAGCATAGTTTAAATAATTACTTTCGCTGGGTAATAATATTACTTCTTTGATTGGTGTGATTGGTCTAAATTAAGTTTCATTGTTGACAGAAGTCTTATTGTTTTTGGTTTTTTTTAATTAATTTCTTTGAGCTTTAAGTCAGCCGAAGCAATTAAATGCTCGTGTGGCTGAACCAGCTCAATTTTGAACATCATCAAACTTTTTTGAGAAGAAGATAGATATATCTGGTAAAGGGAGGTGCCAACCCGCGCATTTGAACCGAGAAACCTCCGATCATCGTAGGGGCCGAAAAGTTGTCCAGAATTGGCCAGAATAGTTCCCACAGCCGCTAAAGGAACATGGTAGCCTCTCACTTTATCCTGGCCGGTAGTCCTGGCGGGGACTTTGCCGAGGTCCCCCTTCCAGGGGTTTGATCAGATCCGCAAACCTCCAGCAACCAGGCTGAGCTCTATCACCGCTCAGCCACTATGACCACATGTTGCAGACCACTTTGATAAGCAATGATAAGCCCCGTGCACCGCAAGTTTAAAGTGATTGTTAAAGCCACTGATTGTTGGTTACATGAGCCCTGAGGGCTTAGATATGCTAATGATTGCACCCGTTTAGCTATAAACGTAACAAATTTACCTTCCCTTAGTTCTTAAAAGCATGGCTTATAGTTTGCGGAATTAGAGGATAAAATTCCTGTGTTTTTGCTTTTAGTATTATAATTCTTGTTATTAATGACATAGATTCCTTATTTAGAATCACTTCAAAAATAAACAATCAAAGGAAAAAATGTGATTCACCAAACATCAGAGGAAAAGGTGGATTTTCAACCACTCGTGCTTATCGAACGCTGTTGAAGACGTGGGATTAGAGAAGTAAATGAAGATAATAAAGACTCCACGAGTGATTGCATAAAACGTTTACGAAAAAAAACATTACGCCAAAAACAAGTCAGATAACTTAACTTACACATTGACTCCAATTTATACAGGCTCCTATTTATAATAAATGGGGAAAAACGTTATGCATAAAGAGTAGAGTGTAGGGCTACATCCAAGAAAACTAATCCTTAATCAGTGAAACACAAAAAATGCATGTAACGCTTGGTACTAACACAAGCAACGACGGCTTCCTGATGTTCGGTTCCAGCTTTGCTTATAAATTTGTGTTGGTACCGTGCCTTAAATGATACTTTTCTTGTTGCACTGATTTTAAAGATTTTGTTATTCCAGATGAAGCCTAATCCAGCTGTTTACGCTTCAGAAACTTTTGCGTTAATTTCGAGTTAGTTTGTATATTGTGAAAACTGTCGCTTTGCAGCTATAGTAGGAAATGAACTTTAATACAAACTTTTTTTCATGAAGAAACTTGGTATGAAGACTGATTATAAACGCTCAACAATTATTTTGTTCCACGCTTTAAGAATTGTGAACCATCCACTCGGCAGAACGCATTTCTAACGAAAAAACAGTTCAGCTACAAAGTCGCTCGTCGGCTTGCATGCTACGAAAGCAAACTAGAAAGAAAAACGAATATATCGATTGTTGGATGAATGATCTTTTCTAGGGCTATTAAAATTAGGTTTTGTTTTGGCTGAAAATTATTTCCTGTTTCTTATTTTTTGTTTTGTTTTGTTTTTTCGTATATATTTGATAAATAAATACTTTCTCAGTGATATACAAGCAACTTATTCTTGGCATCCACACTAGAATGTAACGTTGTTAATCAGTTTAAACTGAACAAAAAACGGCTTAGAAAAATATGCATTAGAGCTCGTATCCCCATACTCACAGCTGTCAAGGTACACAAATAAAAACGGATTAGAGTTCATTCGAACGCTACGAACTATAATCTGAACTCCAATTCTAGGGAACAAGGACTCGTTTTACTCAGTGGTTATGTCAGAAAGTGAACGTAGTTTGTATTTGAAATGTTTAATGTTTGTGTACGTGTGCACTTAATTTGTGTATTATGCAGACTTTTTTTTATTTGTCTGTGTTCGTTGTTTAACATTTTAAGTCTGTTTCGTGTGAGTGACTATACGTGTATTTTGTGTACATTTATAATTTATAAAACAAGCAGTCTCCTAGTTAAGGCGGTTTTTTCCTGTGTGTTTACTGGTTTCTGTTGTAGTTCGTGTGAGTAATTATACGTAGTCATTTTGTGTATGTATTTTTAATCTTTCAATTTTGCGGGCGTTTTGATGTTAATGGAGTCTGTTTTGTATGCGTTTGTGAATTTATGTTGTCAGTCTGTTTCATGTGCGTGTATATGTTGTATTTTTGTATGCGTATTTTTTGTGTGAAAAATCCAATTGCTTTATTTGTTTCATTAGTGATGTATATGTATGCGTGTGCATGGAGGCTGGCATGTAGCAATTCTTGTTCCCTGGAATTGGGGTTCGAATTATAGTTCGTTGCGTTTGAGTGAACTCTAATCTGTTTCGATTCGTGTATCTCACGGCCGTGAGCATGTGGATATGACCTCTAATGCTTTTTTTTCCCTAAGTTAGTTACTGTTCAGTTAATTTATTGCCTTATTTCGCTTACTTTTTTTAAAAATTGCTACGGACTAGTTTATCTGTGTATGGTATGTCAACTGTCCAGCCAATTTAGTTTGCGATGGATATGCGTATTTAGGTTCATGTTCCGCCCAAGCTTTGTTCCATGTCTATTGTTTGATGGCAACATACAAGCGTGTGTCTAGATTTAGCATGTGTCATCTTGTAAGCTCAATAAAGTCAAAGTCAATATCGTGGCAAACAATCGCGGAAACAATTCAACTGGCTTCCCGAAGCCCGCACCGAAGAACTAAAGAAGTCATTCAGCCTTGTCGGACGCCCAATTTTGATGACGTAAGGGACCATGCGCACTAGCTGGATAGGTCGTGCGGCCAGTGGTCGTCGCGGCCTAAAAACACAGCGACGTGCGCCGCGGCCACGTCCGTTTTCTCTTGATTATTCTCGTTCACCTGGTGAAAAATGAACACGAAGCAAGCATTGTCGACCTGTGGTCGCCTGCACGACGTCCGGGATCCCAGTGGCCACTGAGACTGACTTTGTTTTTTAAAGTAGCGCATGGCTTCGGGCCGAGGCCTCAATAAAATTTGTTCAGCCGCCTCCTCCTCTTATACATTTTCTGAAAATTCTCGTGCGCAAATAAACTTTAATGTATACACTGCCTGGCGGCCGTGTTAATAATAATCAAGACTTGCGCTAGCTGGCCATCACCAAGTTAGTTTTTTGTTATTGTTGTTGTTGCATGAAGGCGGGAAGCGTCTGGAGTTAACGTTTTACGACTACAAGCAGATACTGGATAAAATGCTTGTAGCGACAAAAATGGCTGCAATTTTGTTGGACAGTGGGGTATTACGTCCCAGTAGTGTAGCCAGTGACGGCGCCAGGGGTGGGCCAGGGTGGGCCATGGCCCCCCTACATATTCTACCCCCCCCCCCCCCCCCCCCCCCCCCCTCCAAACCCAACACTCAGGTCACCACCAGAAAATGAAATAATAAAAAAATACTTGCAGGCTAACCTTGAAATCAAATGAATAAACAGAGCTTTTATTTTTGTTTAGTTTATTTTATTTAGGTATATATTTTTAAGCAACTTTGCAGTATATGTGTAGCCTAATTTCTTTTGTGTGTTTATGGGGCTTATTTTACAAATAAATTGTATTGTATTGAATCTTAGATTACGATCAGGTTGAATTAAACGGAATAAAAGTACGTACTTTAATGTGGTTGCCTTGAAAAAAATCCTTGGCCCACTCTGTTTCCAGATGTGCCCTCTGTCGGCCCCCCAAACAATTCAGTCCTGACGGCGTCACTGAGTGTAGGGCAACGGTTTTGGTTCGTCGGACGGATCTTTCTAGGTAACTGACTGCATGTAGCTACTAGTCATGTGAATTTCCATTGACACAAGTAGTCTGCATTAGAGACTGGTCTTGTGAGGACAAAAAAACAACCAATATGATCTTGAGTGCTCGGGTGGTGTTTGATGCACCGTTTGCAACATGGGGATGGTTTGCTGTTTCATGTGTTTGTCGCCGAAGGCGTGTGTCCCGTCTGTGTAGTTTTTCGCACACTGGTTAATAAACGTTGATTTTCACTTAATTAGCACGCTCAAGTATCGTTTAAACATTTCTTTTTACCTGGCTAATTTCTTTGATTAGTGTGATTGGTTTAAATTAAGTTTCATTGTTTACAGAGGTCTTATTGTTGCCGACCACTTTGCAACGTAGCAATCATAAGCCTTATGCACCCCAGGTTTAAAGTGATTGTTAAAGCTACTGTTAAAGCTATTGGCCGGTTTTTACGTATTGTTGGCTATACGCGAGTACTTTTCGGCGCTTTTCGGCATCAGGGCTTATAAGGTGGAGATTAGACTACAAATTAAAAAAAAAACATACAATCATACAATCACAATATCACTTACTAATTAAAGAACTATAATACATATATAGTATCAAGATCAATATATAGTATCAATATATAGTATATAGTATCAACATAATACATAATCAAGAATCAGTCCCGCAAATACCCACTAGCCAGGTTTTAAATTTCTAATGTCATCAAAACCTTGCAACTATAGAACGTAGTACTTGACTTGCGGTCACAGCATATATCTGGTTTGCGAAACTCCTCCATACTAACTATAAGTTCCACTGTTACTGCTAAATTAACAAAAGCCACCATAAAATTGTGGAATTAAAGTCCTTTTCATGTGCTAAGGTTGTCTCGGGACAGAGACGAACAATTTTGATAGGTAAGTCTATCGGAAATTCCTTGTACTTATTACATGAGCACGAGGCATCAAAGGGAAGCTCTGTTTCCGAAAATAGCAGGAGTAGCAGACGTCAGGCTCGAATCCCAGACCAGTGGCATATGAGATTGTGGTGCTAACCACCTTGTCACACAGTCATGTGGAGTGTCAGTGTAGAGCGTACATCTTGCATTAATTAACTGAGATTGAACAGACAAGTTATAGTTTGAAACAAAGTTATTGTCACGTAAAGTAAAGAAACTATGTAGAAGCTCGCAAAGGAACCAAGTTGAAGTTACCGGAATGTCAGTTTAGAAATTCAGTTACAAATAGAGTAAAAACCTTATAAATGTTCCCTTGCTTGTGATACACTTTTATAAAATACGATGAAATATTTTTGTCTAAACTGACAGACACTTGTGGATCGTCCTCAGTAGACTACACAATCAGAAAACGTACGGTTAATAAGTATCAGTTTAGATCGAAATATTTACTGGCATTTTACAAAAGGGAGTAATAACGGAAGTAGTATATTTGCCGGGCTCTTATAGCCGTCGATTTCTGAAGTTTATGATTGCCATGGTTATTCTGAGGGTGATGTCACTTTTCTTTTGCTGTCGTATATTTTCTAATTTTACGTTTAGATTTCATTTAGAAGTCGTTTAGATAACTAAGAAAACTCATGGTAAGGTCATAGACATGAACCGCTCAATTTTACACTCTATTGGACAAGAAAGCGAGAGACAAACGCGGGGATTTGGAACAAGCCGAGATATTATCCAAGATAAGTCAGAGTAGATTCCATATGCGCTGAATTAACCCTGATAGTCTCAGACTACTTTGACCGGGACTTAATTCAAAAGAAAAAACACTTGAAAGAAATAGTCCTTCCTCGCATCATCCGACGACTTTGGCATCAGATCACTAACAAAAATAAAAAAAAATTATTAAGTCCCAACCTGCACCGCGCACCTTGTAAGGGGAACCCGAACACCGTGGCAAACACAGCCCAGTGCTCACAGTTATCAACTACCATTCAAGAGATTGAATCCCACGACCGACTAAGTAGATTGGCTATACTTAAAAAAAAAAGTTTAAAAGCAGTATGATGATGCAAACGTCAAGGTGGCTAAGTAACATTGGCCAAACTTTACTTTGAGAGGCCGGTTTATAACATTACACGATAACAAAAAACGAACAAAAAACACTTGAAAAAATTTAGCGATGGAAAACTTGTGGATGGAATTGCTCGACATTTTTCGCTACGTCAATTTGACTAAGGGACTTCAACCAAAATGTTCACTTTGACACCATTTTACAAATTTAAACGATAAAGAAGAAAAAAATGAACAATGTGAAACTTGTGTGAAGAAGATGTGGATGGCTCAATAATTTGAGTATGACGTCAATTTAAGTTACTTTACTGAAATGAACATTCAGACGTCATTATACGATTTTAAACGAATAAATAAACACGTGGAAAACTTACTTGACTGGCGGATAAAGTTTTCGGATGGCTCGATCGTCCCTCTTCACATAATCGTCATCATCATCATCTCCGTAGTCGTCGCTGGCCGAATGTCTCCTTCGCCGCTGACTCCTCAAATAATCGTCATCATCGTCCCGCGGCTTCCCGACATGCCTCGGGGGATCGATCGGGCTAATTGGCCTCTTGGGAGGCGGTGTAGGTGTTCGACGCCTGGCAGGGGGTGTCCGAGCACGGGGTGGAGGGGGCGTCCGGGCACGAGGTGGAGGGGGCGGTGTTTTAGGTTTAGGAGGGGGAGGTGTTTTGACCCTTGGAGGTGGCGTTTTCTTCCTCGGTGGTGTTTTCGGTTTTGGTGGCGGTGGAGATTTAGCCCTGGGCGGTGGAGGGGCCTTCTTGGTCGGTGGCAGATACGAGACTGCGGCCGGTAACTTGGCTGCGGCCATGGTCATACGTCTGTCTGTCTGGCCAACAATAAAAGTAGCTATGAAAATGAAATCAAACTTGGTTGTTATCCTCGTCTTCAGTCATTGTCTCCCCCACAACAGCTTTCTTATTGGTTCGTGGTTTATCAGTTTTTTACGGTTTTTACAGAAGCACCAATCCCAACCACAGATTTGAGCGGAAAAGCCTAAATTGATCGTCGTTATTTTGTCGACAGTGATGAGATGCCAGAGAATATGAATGTTTTTGTTTTTCCCTTTTATTTCTTTGTAAAGGTCAATTGTTCACGGCACGGTTACCTTGTATTGTGATGCCAAAAGCAAATAAAACTAAAGCTGCACCTCCTTTTTCTTTTTCATGTTGTTGATAATAATAGTCCGGCTCGATTTTACATTGAAGAACAACATGCTGATGATGGACTGATGCGCAATTTTTGAAGTGGAATACACCTGCAAAAAAAAGAACAATAATAAATAATAATAAATAAATTAAATTGAGTTCATATTGGAAAATACGAGAAATAAACAAATTGTCGGTGTTGTGCTTTGTCTTTCCCTCACCCTTGCATAATTTAGTGTTTTGAGGACATTGAATTAACTATTTATAGAGCTTTCGTTTTGTGTGTTTTCGTTTTCTAGCAACATTTCTGCTGCCTAATGAAGACAAGGCTACGACTATTTGACCTTCATAGAAAGTCTTTATTAAGGCCCAGTGAGATATATGACTCACTAGTGATTTGGCGTTTCTTGGTTCGAAACCCGATCTTATCATCTGAAAGAAATACAAGTTCACAATAAAGGCTTACTGAATCATGTCTATTATTTTTTGGCTTTTGTTGTTGCGTTTCCTTTACCCTTCTTGGAACGATCAGAAATAAAAGTAGGTAATATCGAAAAAGTTTGGGACATTAGCTAACGGAAAGGAAAGGTGGGGGGGGGGAGGTGCGTCAAAACCATTCAGGGGCGTGGCCAGCCCTCCTCCCCTTTCCTCATTAACTATTGTTTTTAAAGGTTATTAAGTAATGAGTTGACACAATGTGTACCCTTAAACAGGGAACATGAATATTATTTACAAATAACCAGTACATTATTAAAAAATGATAATAAAGTAGAACATTTTACTGAAATTCTCTTGGAAGTAAAAGAGTGGCTTCTTACCTTAGAACCGACCCTGGCCCTGCTCTTATTTAGATTCGAAAGAAACATTTTTAGTTACACAACCGATTTTTGAATTGCAGATATGGATATTTATGATTTTTTTAAACCTTTAAAATACACAAAGAATAATTAAAAACCGTCACCTTCAGCATTCAAGAAAGAAAGAAAAATGTGCAATGAACAATTTATATAATTTATAATAAATGTATAACCTATAATGTATCTTACCACTAGCGTATTGTAACAAAACTGTTTAGCCCAACGGTAATTAAAAAAAAAATAGAGGTTACTACTGCAATTTGGGATAGAATTTTATCCTTTTGAAGAATTGATTAAAAACTAACCCATGCGAGTTGCAAATTACACTCAACAGCACCATCAAGGGGGCAAAAAATAATACTGAAAGTGAAATGTTTTGAATTATTTTTAAAATCGTGTAAAATGCTGTATACTACGTTAAGTTGTATTCTTTATTTTGGCATTAGCAAGTTTTTAAAGGGGCTTCTAATTCAGTAAACCTACATAATCTACTGGCTGCTAGACTAAAGAAATCTCTAATTATAACATCAATAAATTGAAGTTTACGTTTTAGTGGTGCAAAATGTCAGACGCATGTTAAGGTTGCAAGAAATGCATTTCATTTATATTATTGCCTTTCATTGCTGGAACACTAAAATTCTCTTAAGTCTTTGTTTACCTATTCAACGTAACGATATCTCATTGTTAGTCTTTCCCGAAGATACTATCGTTGAATCTTGCTGCCGATTTAACAATGCCTAAGCCGAACAATAAACTTTGCTGCGTGAAGTTTGATTGTTTCAAATGCTCATCTTCCTCGCTATAAGACGAGCGTTTTTTTTTGCCCAGTGTTGTACAACCGGCCTGCCTTATAACAGTTCGCGCTGGTCGCCTTCCGCGCAGATACGAACACCAAGGTCATCTGAGATAGTATAGCTGCATTCTTCGTAGCGAAAAACCTAACTGTCTCATTTGGCATTGTGCCTAATAGACGAACGCATTAATCGTGTCGTCACAAACCAGAATGATTCTCGTATTTTAACATCACAATTTATAATTTTCTAGCCTAGTGTCTTATAATTTTGCTTCGGCGACCTATTGGAATAATGAATTTTAATTTTTCTCGCATTACGCTTTTAGATGTTTGATCTCATGGTAATTATTAGCAAATTAGTACATGCACACACACAGATGAAACGTCATGGTTATTGTAAGCGCGTAAAGCATCATATAGTTACGGGTCGTTCGTAAATAAAGTTCCATTATATTCAACAGAAAATCTCCTAGACGCCACATTTTAAAAAGGATTTTTAGCTAGGGAAAGACTAACGGTAAGGGAATAGACCTTTAGGCCGTATTTGATGTGGAGGATCGAGAAAAATGGCGCTGGGAGGTACATCCCTTTAAAGTTCGATTCTATGACGTAATTTATTAGAGAAGGGAAAAGTGAAGTTTAAACTGTGCAACTGTTTTTTTTTTATATTAAAAAGAACGGGGGAGAAGAGTTCATTTTTGACATCAAAGCAAAAAAATACATTTGGGCCAAGGCACGAAAATTTTGGGTTAGCAACCCTTTACAGAAACATTGGATTCTTCCCTAATTACAGCTTACTTGTAGGGCAGAAGCGCGGCTCGTTGGGGCCCCTGGACGGAAAGTTAAACTTCCCCCACCACACACACACACACACACACACACACACACACACACACACACACACACAAATTTAAGAGGTAAAAAAAAACTTCTAATCTTGCTTTCTCAACATCTTTTTTATCGCGATTTTTGAGAACTTGAAATTGGGGGAGTGTGAGTGACAGTTGGTGTGTTAAATGGTTCACACGGAGTACTGCATGTACAAACAACGCCAGTGTGTGTTTGCGGGGGGGCGGCGCACCCTAGGGCGGGGATGCGTAGGGTGGGGAGGCTAAGTACAAATATCTTCCAAAAGAACGGACATCAACGTGACTTCCGTTTTGTGTTGCGTTGTTACACTTTCGGAATACCTTCTTATAGCCATCCACAGAAAGAGAAACAAAATAGATGAATTCTTAAAAATTGGGGGGTGAGGGGCGTAGAATATGAATGAAAAATAACGAAAGATAGAGGACAGACAATTCCTTCTTTACCCACTGGGGTACTTGATTTATTGTTTTAAAAAATACCATAATTTGGGCTCAAAACGTACGTGAGCCCTTCTCAAGGAGTGCTGGAATAATAAAAACAACATAATTACAATTCAATTTTACACGCGGGGACTTCTGGGTCGCATCCTCTTTTGTTGATGATACTTTGATTTCATGAGGTAAGATGGTGGGTGGATTTTAAGATTTTTTTTACAATTCAGTGCAGTGTTTAGATCGTAATTATGTTGTTTTTCAGCCAAAATTATAAATTTTTAACAATAATTCAAGCATCCCAGTGGCCTACTTTATTCGTTTTTAATTGTTTTAAGAAGAATGTTTAATTCTTATCAACTGTTTATAGTAGGCCTACCTCTGCGTCGTGAGAAAACTTACAGCAGTTAAACGGGAGGTAGCTGACCCCATAACTGTTCCATGCCCGTTTTTCTACTGCTTATACGTATAACTATTATTCGATACAGAGTGTCAGCAGTACTTGCAGTATACTTGACAAAAATCAAAAATGAACAAATCCAAGCGTGGGCTTTCCTGCAGTGTACTGACGCGTCGTGTTTCCAGAAAAAAGCCAAACGAAGACTGCTATTCAACGCACGGTTATTGGTGAGCTAAAAAAATAATTTGAAACCAAAAACTAAATCGTTTGATGTTTAAGGTAATACAAACAAAGTTTGGTGTATTAGGTTTAACAAATCCGAAGACAAAATAGCAAAGGAACACAAACAAACTTTCCTGTAAGGTTTCAGACACTGCAGTCTTGCTGTACTGTTTAGTCTCGTGAAACCTTACTCTGTATTCAAATGTTTTTACCATTCTTACTTTTGCACACGATAGATCAGGTAATGATTAGTGCATTCTACTCAGCTAAACAAAGCACAGCTCTACAGGTAATTAAGAATTCGTGCGAGTCCTTGATAACCTGAATATGTCCTGGAAAGTAATAATGAAATTCCATGCCTGGAAAAGTAATTGAAAATCTTGAAAAATTAAATATGTATCATCACTAGGTTGATGAACGGAAAGTAGACGACGTGACTGAAGAATACTGAAAAAATTTAGTTAACAAAGTAACCGAATGTGTAGCCTACATTATTCTTCCTTTGTTTCGGCATCAAAAGTTTTGAAAGTTTGGCTCTGGTTTTAATTGTATTTACGTGTATAATGATTGAATACAGCAGTAAGGTTTCAAATGAACTAAACAGTACATCAACACTGTAGTATTCAAACCTTACAAGAAAGTTTATTTGTGATCCTTTGCTATTTTGGCTTCGTATTAGTTAAAACTTATCTTAAGCATCAAACAAGTACTACGTTTTTGTTTTCAAATTCGTGATACTTTGGCGTACCATGCAGTTTTGATTAGCCTGTTTTAATGTTTTGTATCTTTAGCAATTACGGTTTGCACAAACCAATATGGAAGAAAAACTCTTTAATCTCCAATCTACGTCTTGCAGCCGGCGATTGCTGATAGGCATTGTTCAATAATAGCAGTGTTTAAAACTTGGATAAGGCTTTATGGCCTCGTCGGGCAGATTGCCGGAAGCTGTTAACGCTCGTTACAAAACCCTCTGAACCTTTGTGTTTAAAACAATTTAATACAACCAATCTGTTATTTAGAGCTCCCTAACCCCTGTACTGCTTGGCCAATTACAAAAGGCCTTATGGAAAGGGCATATCTACAGATCAATACCTGTGAAATAAACTAGAACCAGCTTCATAAGATAAATAGTCTGATCTGTAGAGAGCGTAGGAGAAACGCGTCCTGCCAACAACAACAAGAACTAGACAAAATGAAAATCACGATTTCAGCTCAAGTCCAGATCTTTGATGTGGCAAATCGGAAATTAATAAAAGTTGGTACACATGTTCACCAACTCCAACAAAGCTTGTATACTATATTTGAGTGGAAAATATTGAAAGACAGAAAAGAAATGAAGCATCGAAATTTCGCCTTTAACATGGGAAGTTTAGGTCAAACCTTACAGTACTAATTCATCTACAGGTTAAAAGAAAAAACAATGAAATAAGTACTTTGCTGAAGCACAGGAAGCCGGGTTTAAAATTGGTCACCTTTCGGGCTTTGAAAACTATGGGTCCATTCATCATCCCTCCTCCCCTACCGCCATCTGAAGCATCAAATGCCTGTGTCGATGAACTAGTATAATTTTGAACAGAACCGAACTGAAAGTCGCACTGGTAAATCGCCAATCGTTGCAAGGCCAAAGAGTGTCATGGACTGACAGATGTCCATGATGTCCAGATGCTTTTGAGCTTTGGTTACCAGAGTTAGGTAACCAGAGTACCTAAGTTGAGTACTCTCACTATTCAGCGTGCCACGACTGTTAAAACATGCTTATTGCAATAGAACATTAAAAGGACTCGTCCAAAACGGAAAAACGCTTAGTAGAGGACAACGTTATCATAGTCTGCTTTGCATCTTTGGCACATTTCAGCTTTAGAAATGATAAATTATGAATTAATGTAAGCATACATTACAATGCAGATTGGCCTGATACATATCCTAAATTAGGCCGGCAGTAATTTTTTTTCACGTACGAGCAGCGTATTAAAACTCAGCTGTCCTAACATGGTGATTAGTAGACTTTAGTTCTAGTTCAACAACGTAAAAGTATTGCAGCTGGTTGGCTTACAATGCCAGGTAAACTGAAAAAAAAAATTGGTCACGACAATCCGCTAGTTGCGTGACACGTCAACCAATCACGACTAGTATGACGCATGCCAAATGACTGTGTACACATAACTACACACGCACGACAGCGTGTAAATGGATTTGAAAGATGGACGCTTAAAGTGTATCGTCTTCATGTGAATTGACAAACCTATTTCGTCAGATGGTCAAACCTTAATTAAATGTTTTTAACGGCTTTCTGCCTACTTCATGTCACAGAGCAAATTTTCGGTGATTTACGCTTGCTAAATTTTTTTTTTTCTATATGAATTGACAAAATAGTTTAGTTACGATTGTTTGTAAGTTGCAAAACCATACGCAGAAATGCAGCGACCAGCAAAACGACAAATTATGTGATATAGCCAAAGTCCAAAAAGCTCGAAAGTAACTTCCAAATTTCGTGACTCTTGAGTAAAATATCAGAGTAGAAATGGGCACCACCAACTTTTCTCTTTGCTGGGGACTAGTAATTGTGGTATCAGGTAGGGTGGCCGCATACCAAAATCGACAAAACGTCGTTGCAGGACGAGACGTCGCATCTAGTGGAGAGACCCCCAACATACCAAACTAGAAGGAGCTTCACTTTGTTGTCGTGAGACGCCTAAAGACGTCCCGCGAGAACGTCGCATCCGGTGTGTGGCGCTCAGCTCATCACTAGACGTGTGCAGCATGCTGCGACAGGTTTCGACAAAATGTCCTGTTGTGCGATGTTTTGTCGAATTTGGTGTGCGGCCACCCTTACTGTAACATTTAATCTCCCATGTTAAAGCAAAAAACGCATGCTTAATTTGACGCGTAAAACCAAATACGATCTACATGTGTATGTCTAACTCGTCTAGATAAACAAAATTTATTAAAATCCGTCGGATCAAATCGGAAATCTGGACTTGAGTTACAATCGTGAAATATTTTTTGTCTTGCATAGTTCATAATAGAAACCAAACTCTTCTTCGTATAAAGGAGGTTCATAACTCATTTTATAGACAAGGCTGTGCAGTCGGGCTTTTCTGCAAATGAGCGAAAATGGTCAAGTAGTTCCGGAGTTACAGTGATCCAAATTACCAGTTGTAATTTGTTTTACATTGTTTTAAACATTGGCAGCAATGCAAATCGGCCAACACCAACCAAAAGGAATAAATACAGAATAAATCACAAAATAAAGGGTGAACGAAGCAAACAGTCGGCATTAAAGACTGGCCTTGTGAGGATACAATATGCACTAATCTGAGAAAGAAAGAAAAGATAATTGCCCCGACTGCGATTCGAACCCCAGCCTTCCCGCAGACTTCCCAGAACTTCGCGTCGGGCCTGTTAAATTTATCTTTCTTCTTTAGATTAGTGTATCACAAGGCCAGTCTTTAATATAGATTGTTTACTTCGCTCAACCACAATGAGTAGGCTTAAGATGAAACAAATGCTAACAATCATCACTTTTTTAATGCGACAACAATACTGATGAGCCAACAAGTCACGAGCATTTTAGAAAACGTGAAAACGAAGCATTATTGTTACTACGAATTAGTTTATTTCATAGCTTCGTCGGGCAGATGACCGGAAGCGGTTACGCTCACTAAAACCCTTTGAACCCTTAGTTTATTTCATGTCCGTTGTCCATTTGACTTTCCATCCAATAAATACGAATAAAGGCAAGAGGTGCTGAACTAAAGCTACAGACAAACCAACTACCGATAAGAGAATTTCCACCGATTGAGCGAGTCAAGTAAGAAAAATTCATGCTCGTCTACATTGTTAACAAGGTGTACAGAAGTCCAATGTGGTATGTCAAAGTATCATGAATTAGAAAACAAAAACGAACTCGCTTGATCCTAAATGTAAGGTTT